>BQNB010044607.1:5577-44783 GCA_026074375.1 Tanacetum coccineum
AGGAATGTGTACCTCAACGAGAGCATCTGAACCATAATGAGATAAATTTGCCATGAGAGCAACTTTGGCAGTGTTAAGTTTATCATAATCAGAGTCATATGCATCTAAATCATCGGCTTGATAAGCTGCATTATGAGTAATGACGGTATGTGTGGCTTGACCTTCTACAATTCCTAGATCTGCCAAAAATGCTAACTCTTCCTCATGTAGAATTTGACCATTTGCTTAAGCTTGAACCAACAACACTTTATCCTTAAACCATGAATCATCCCTTTTCCTTTTTGGTTTAGTGCACTATTTGGACATGTGTCCTCCCCCCTTGCAGTTGTAACAAATAACAGTTCTTTGTTTCCCAGAATTATGTACACTCGCTCCTAGAGTGTAGGTCCTTGTAGTACCCCGCAACAAAAGAAGTTTGTCTCCCCTGAATTGGTTGTAAGGTCACTCTCCCATCATTAATGGTAGCTTGTTGTCTAGGGTTTGACGAATTCCTCAGCTGGTTATTAGTAGTAGGATAGCGGGAAGTGACAACAGCAGTCAAGAAAAACATCATATGATTGATGGCATCAATGGGATCATCACCTTTCTGGAACACTAGAACAATTAGACCTGAGTCTAGTTAGGGAAATTCAGGTTGTTGGTTAACTGTGGGAGCATATTCTAATTGAGGGACGGATGATGGTGGAGAATAAACATGGTGGTGAACTAGTGATTGATAATCATTAGATGGATAAGTGATTGAAAGAGGTATTGATGATTGATTGTTTGAGTATTGTTGAGACTGATAAGGTGAAACTTGTGGTTGAAATTAAGAGTTTTGGTATGAGTGCTGATGAGTTGGATAAGGAGACTGGGTCATCTGATGGGTTGCAACCAAAGTAAGGGAATCTGAGTTGCGTTCATGCATTAAACGAACTTCATTTGCATGAAATTCATGTTGTGCAAAGTAAGCATAAAGTTGATCAATGTTAGTTGTGTGCAAATCCCGAACCAGTTTGACATCTGTCACAAATTTGCTCCACTCAGGAGGAAGAGTATTCAAAAACTTAGTGTTCACTTGAAATTGTTCCAGTTTCATATTGTAGATGTTCATGTCATTGAGTAGCAGTGAAAATCTCAAGTAGAAATCACGTATTATTTCCCCCTTCTTATAAGCAAACTTATAGAATTCATCATAAAGCTTACACTATGTTTCCTGTTTCGTCAATGAAGTTCCTTGCATGAGAAGTTGAATTCTTTCCCAAAGTTCCTTGGTGACTTTATGATTGCTAACCAATGAATAGACCTCTGGTGGTAATCCTTGGAGAATGATATTTTTTGCCTTAATATCACAATCAGCTTGAATTGATTCCGTAGTAGATAACTCAGAATATTTCTTTGGTCTAGTCACTCCATGATGGGACCATTTTCAACGGATTCAAGTATCATTCGTCCATGCTGTCTATTCATCATGTATAACTCCATTCTGCTTTTCCAAGAATCGTACATATCTTTTTCCAACATAGGTGGACGATTGTCAGCACCAGAAAGGATCGCTTTGTCAGCAAGAGTTGTCATTGAGAAATTTGTATGTTAAAAGATTACTTGTTTGATCGAACGGTGGTAGAAAGAAATTGTGTTTGATTAAGTTGTCTTTTAAGTGTTTTAATACTTGAATCTACACGGGATTTTACAACTCTTGACAAAACCGGAAAAAACAAGTTAATGTTTCACGGGATTTTACAAGTTAAAGAAATAAACCGTATAATTTTGAGAATTGAGTATTTGGTTCTAACCAAAGTTAAGTTGTTCGGTTTATAATGAACTTCAGTTGTTCGGTTTACACTGATCTTTAGTTGTTCGGTTTACACTGATCTTCAGTTGTTCGGTTTACACTGAACTTCAGTTGTTCGGTTTACACTGATCTTTAGTTGTTCGGTTTACACTGATCTTTAGTTGTTCGGTTTACACCGAACTTCAGTTGTTCGGTTTACACTGATCTTTAGTTGTTCGGTTTACACTAATCTTTAGTTGTTAGGTTTACACTGATCTTTAGTTGTTCGGTTTACACTGAACTTCAGTTGATCGGTTTACACTGATCTTCAGTTGTTCGGTTTACACTGAACTTTAGTTGTTTGGTTTACATTGATCTTGTAACACCCCCAAAAACCACAACGCAGCGGAATACCACTATGGGGTGTTACTTCATAGTTCATACACAAAAGTTACATAAAACGACCTCAAAAGAGACGTTTTGAAAAGTCAATCATTCGATAAATTTTATAAATTATTAGAGTTACAATAGGTCCCATTTAAATGTAATAGAAACATTTTGTTTTTAAAAACGTTTGTCGAATAATACCCAAATAATAAAGCCTTCAAAAATATATCCGCGCGTCTCGAATGCTCCCAATGCTCAGCTAACAAAATCATAACCTGAGAAAATACATGCAAAAACGTCAACAATAATGTTGGTGAATTCATAGGTTTAAGTAAAAGCAGTATTGAAGTAATTTAAATAAAATATTTCAGTAAGCAAAGAAGCGTTACAACATTTCAAAGTATTATTTATGAAATCCAAGTAGTGATTTAATAAGTCAAGAAATATTCAGTAGTGGACCATAAGATTTAAGTAACAGCAGACTAAGTACGTATTCCATAGTCCAAAGTAGGTATTATAGACAAGGGAATACCAACGGACCTCTGGTCTAATGGTACGGAGGTTTTACCCTCCTAGGCAAGGTTTCAAGTTCGAGTCTTGTCTAGGGCGATAGGGGTTTCCTCCCGCGTGCGTAAAGGGAAGGGTGCCATTTCCTTCTGGGCTGGACCCAACTTGGTTGTGTGGGCTCACTACGCCTTCTGGGCTAGGGGCCATGTAGCCACAATTGTCGTTCAAAAAAAAATTATTGACAAGAGAATCAGATTCACCAAGTCTAAATATAAAACAAGTATTATTGCACTAAGCTCATGACACCGAAACCTTAACGTACTTCAATCAATATATTGGAATGCCCCACGAAAGTAGGATGTTCTGCCAAACACCCTAGAAAGTAATACCTCAAATGTTAAATGCGCCACATGGTTATCTAGAAACCATATCCCGAGCGGGGCTGGTCAGTCCCGATAGATCTATCCACAACACTCACGCTCACTGCAATATCAATTGACGGTTCATGATACGGGGCTTAAATGGCAGAGAAGGTACTTAGGCAATAATATTCAGGCAATAATCAGGATAGCATACAATTTAAACACTTGTGTCCAAAGTAAAACAAGTAATGTGTTCGAAACTCTCGGTTTCATATATAGGTATTTAATGTTCTCAAAATCATGTAGTAAGCAAGTAAAAGCTTTAGAAAAACTAGTCATGTAACGCTTAAGTAGTAGAAATCAATAAATTTGCTTAGTAAATAAGCATGTATTCTCACCCTGAAAACAGTTTAAGAAAACCATTAAAAGAGAAAAGGTGGGGCTATGAACTCACCGTGGATAAAAGTAGTGCCAATCAAGAAAGCACGAAAAGATGGAACGTCGGAAATCAATCGCGACCTATTAATAATAATAATATATTATTAATATTCGAATGATATAAAATATGCAACTTATTGAAATTATATCATGTATATATATATATATATATATATATATATATAGAACATGCATGACAATTTATACCTAGGAATCCATGACAACCCCACTTATTATTTCTATTAGTTTACACTTTTTCTGAAAATTGTAACGTTTTAGCTAGATGATCGGCTCACTTAAAGTAATGCTAAATGGTCGAACTAGTCGATCTCCCTCCATATTAAGTTACCCTCATATGTTATTTAACTACCATAGTTCACCCATAAACCATAGCCTAAGTAATCTTATCATGAAAGACACATCAATGACACTTGTTCTAAAACAGGGTCTGTTGGACTTTGCAAAAGTTTGGCACCATCTGACATATCTAAACCTTACAGAAAATTCTGTAAAAATTCAGGGAAGTCATAAATATTATGAAGATGCTACAGTTTAAATTTCGTCGAAAAATATTAAGTTTTGACCCGCCTGCACACAACATCTTTACAATCGAATTTCTGGACAGCAAACACAGTTTTGACACTTAATCTTGTACAAAGGGTTTGACTCACTTTTACATTCTGAAAATCGACGAGGCCTAGTTCGTTGGAAAGTAGACTCGAAGTACTTAATCATAGGGTCCTGCAAATCTAGAAAAGCTATTGGCATGGCCAAGTTACACTACTCGCAAGATGAACTAAAATTCTGCACAAAAACGACGTGTGCAGAATTTTGCCGAAACAATTTCCCAACTTCAAATCGCCATATCTTTTTCGTTTTTAAGAGTTGGAAGCTCAAATTTTTACCACACGTTCATTATAACAACCACCACCACACTAATCTCTTAAATCTCAGTTTACAACAATGCTCATCTCGCCAATTCAAGCCTAAACTTTCTGGTCTAATTGAGGGTTATAAAACCCTATCAAATCTCCAAATTTTCGCATCAAACACGCTTCCAATAATCTCAAACTAACCTAATACATCTATTAACTCACCAATCTCGCCAACGACATAAGGATCATAACTTCTAATTTATTTCATGACTTCTCAAACATAAAGATAACTACATGCAATATGTATAAAAATTAAATCAAGCAAGAAGGTAAACAAGATGCTCACAATGCTAAATAAAGAGAAGGAAAACCAACACTATCAAACCCTTGTGGGTTTGATTTCTGGCGGAACACCACATCCCTCAAAAACATTGATCTGAACCGATTTTTGTTGCACCAAAACTTGATTAAACACTTATAATCTAACCCTTGATACTTTAATCACCTTTAATTTAACTAAAACCCTAAGATCACAAATCTTGGAAAATTGAAGATTTTATAAAAAGTCTTGCATGTTGGCCTTTGTTAGTAGAGAAGTATTAAGGTTAATTTTATGAGTGTTTTGGTGTATAATGGAGGGGTTTTTATGGAGAATTGAAGGTGTTGATGGTGGTTTTCCTCTTGGTGTCGACGAACAGAAGAAAGAACAAAGAAGATAGAGTAATTTTTTTTAACGTTGTATATGTATCTGTGTGTGTTGTGTTTCGGCTTATATATAAAAGAAAAGAAGAGAACGAGTTTGGCTTGGGTTTATAACAAGAAAGAAAGAAAACAAATTGTAAGTGTGGGCTTGGTGTGTGTTGGGCTTGGGTTGTATAAAGAAAAATATTAAGGAGTGTTTGGTTTTTGGTTTTGTTGGAGGAATACAAATATAAGGGTGTGTTTGGTTTAGGATTTAGTAGGAGTAAAATATAATAAGGGGGTGTTTGGTTTCTAGTTTTGATGGAGCCTAAAACAATTAAAAAGGGTGTTTGGTTTATATGTTATATTTATAAATTATATATACATATTTTTTTTTTCAAAAACATTTATACCGCAATATTTGTTTTTAAAACACGTAGTTAAAATATTAAAAATTGTAAAAACACTATTTTGACGTGGTTTCGGCCAAACGCGGATAAAAGTTGAAAAGTACAAAAATAAAAATAAATGAATTTCTAAAGCTAAAATATGAAATTATCGATTTCTCGAAAGCTAGAACGGATAAATATTCAAAGCACGATGCGGAAATAGCTAAAAACGACGATTTTCGTTAAAACGACTAAAAACAAAAATAATAAATTCCATAAAAATTAGAAATAGAATTAAGGCTCGGTTAAAATATTGGACCGTTAACTTACGAGACTGCTACGGTTTCCCACTTAAGGGAGCGCTAGTCCGGTGCTCTATTCGACTTATCTCCATTGGGTTTGCGGCGGTTGATACACAGTCAGAAAAATCCATATCACATATTACAAGTCGATAGAAGTTCAAGATAGCCATTTGTACAAAAGCAATAATGATAGCGATTCGAAGAGAAAAGACAATGAATGATTCGTACGGATGTATTATTTGTTAGAGGAGATGCACGCCATGTCGAATACACATAAGCCCAGTCATTCACAATTCGTCACTTACATAAAGAGGCGTCCCAATCCATGTAAGTGAAGAAGTATGAACTTATGGTTCGGCGGTTTATAATTTTTATTCAAATGAAGAAACGTCCTAATTCATTTCAATAAGTTGATTATAAATCATCCTACTTAAGTATGGCCGACACAAAACACAATATCAAAACAAGACCAAAAGCTATATTAAGTAAAAAGGAGTGTCTTCTTGACAGAATGATTCTTTAAAATCATAACAAGTAACGAGAAGAATAATAAGACGTTAGTCAATCGCATTCCAAAGGTAATTTAATATTGATGCCAATAGAAGGCACAATCCGACGTTAAACAAGATAAAAATCGTATCTCCCATCGGATATGGAAAGAATTTAAAATTTAGATTATGAAAACAACATATGCGATTCAAAGGCATAAGAAGAGTGTTCAAACTCGGAGTCGAATGACAAGATAATTAATGGAATTGACAAAGTACGCCGAATGTCAATGTCACCAAACAGAAATAAAGTAGCGTAAATGCTCTTGGGTATCTCCATCATCGTATAAAATTTGAAGTATAAATGATTCGTATGCACGCTATGTCGGATACACATAAGCCCACTCATTTATAATTTGTCACTTACAAAAAGAGGCGTCCCAATCCTTGTAAGTAATAATTTATAAACTTATGGTTCGGCGGTTTATAATTTCCTTATTCAAATGAAGAAGCGTCCCAATTCATTTCAATAAGACGATTATAAATCATCCTACTTAAGCATGGCCGACACAAAACACAATATCAAAACAATGTTACAATAAGTAAAAAGGAGTGTCTACTTGACGGCATGATTCTTCAAAATCATAAGAAGTAACAAGAAGAGTAATGAGACGTTAGTCCATCATGTTCCAAAGGTAAGTGCCAAAAGACGGCACGATCCGAGGTGACAAGATAAAGCCGTACTCCCATCAATTGGAAGATTTCAAAACAATGGATTACAAACACAACATACGCGATTCAAAAGCATAAGAAGAGTGTTCGGACTCGGAGTCGAACAATAAAATAACTAGTGGAATTGACAAAGTACACCGAATGTCAATATTATCAAAAAGGAAATAAAATAAAGTCACGTTAATGTTTCGGAGATCACCGCATCGCTCATAAAATATCAAAGAAAAAGAACTTATTAAGACTTACCATAGTACTATACACATATGTAGGTAATTATCATTACATAAACATTTCTGCCCTTTGCAATCTGACTTAATGGACCTATATTTCAAAATCCGTAATAGGTATAAACGAACGGTTTTCGCCTTAAACAAGATGTTAGACTCTAGTTTACTGAGATTACAAGATAAATACTCAAAGTGTTAAGATCCTAAGTGAAGTTATCATTTTACCATCATGTGCCAAATCTGATTATTTAAAACGTTTTCTTGTTCTATCGTTTTTAGCATAATTCCCATTTTATAACTCCGTTTGACCCAAAACGAAAGCCCATGTTTAAGTTTATCTAAATCCTACAGGTTTTAATTGGAAAATGGGGCACTTAATATGAAAATATTGGTCTCAAACTCATTTTGAAAATCTGGGCACAATTTATGATTAGTTTGGCCGTTCTAGTCGTAACTCATTCATCCGGAATAGTTACGGATTTATCCAAAGAACCACATGGTCCTCATATGTTTTACCCTTCACCCATGTAGAAACCCAGTAGCCTCCAAGTCAAATAAAATTAGTTATAAGCCTAACTATCTGCATTACAAATTATGGGTACACACTAAGTTTGTTTCCACGGTTTTGGTCGTATCTCGACCATCCGGAAGAGTTGGCGTTCCATCCAACTCGCCACTAGGACCTAACATATTAGCCTATTCATTAATGCAAAGATACAGTAGGATTTAAGCCAAAATTTTCCCATTAAAATACCAACTTTACTCGAAAGTTCCAAAAAAATAGCCGAAAGTAACCATAAATAGTCAACACTTATAGGAATTACTATTATATATATAGATGGCGGTGATCCCGAAGATAAGCGTAAGAATTTAAGAAGAGAGTAGCTCATATATGTACGAGTATCCATATATAATACTAGTATTGACGTTCGAGGGAGAAAATAAGAAAGCAGGAAGTACGCGATAATCGGAATGGTCAGCGTATATATAACCGACCGATATAAAGAAAATAATATGACGTCATAAATAGACGTATGAGAGCAAAATAATAATCAAGCATTATATATTCATTATAAATATAATAGCAATAAGGATGCAAAAGGGAGCATATAAGTTACCAGGGAGCAAGCACGCGCGGATATCGGACAATGGTGAAGGACTCTTAAATTGTTTTGAAAAACGGTTATAGTCTAGGGTTTTGAAAATGACCTAGTTCGCTATAACGAGTGCTCTGATACCACTTCGTAACACCCCCAAAAACCACAACGCAACGGAATACCACTATGAGGTGTTACTTCATAGTTCATACACAAAAGTTACAGAAAACGACCTTAAAAGAGACGTTTTGAAAAGTCAATCATTCGATAAATTTTATAAATTATTAGAGTTACAATAGGTCCCATTTAAATGTAATAGAAACATTTTGTTTTTAAAAATGTTTGTCGAATAATACTCAAATAATAAAGCCTTCAAAAATATATCCGCGCGTCTCGAATGCTCCCAATGCTCAGCTAACAAAATCATAACCTGAGAAAATACATGCAAAAACGTAAACAATAATGTTGGTGAATTCATAGGTTTAAGTAAAAGCAGTATTGAAGTAATTTAAATAAAATATTTCAGTGAGAAAAGAAGCGTTACAACATTTCAAAGTATTATTTCCGAAATCCAAGTAGTGATTTAATAAGTCAAGAAATATTCAGTAGTGGACCACAAGATTTAAGTAACGGCAGACTAAGTACGTATTCCATAGTCCAAAGTAGGTATTATAGACAAGGGAATCAGATTCACCAAGTCTAAATATAAAACAAGTATTATTGCACTAAGCTCATGACACCGAAACCTTAACGTACTTCAATCAATATATTGGAATGCCCCACGAAAGTAGGATGTTCTGCCAAACACCCTAGAAAATAATACCTCAAATGTTAAATGCGTCACATGGTTATCCAGAAACCATATCCCGAGCGGGGCTGGTCAGTCCCGATAGATCTATCCACAACACTCGCGCTCACTACAATAGCAATTGACGGTTCATGATACGAGGCTTAAATGGCAGATAAGGTACTTAGGCAATAATATTCGACTTTAACCAAGTTATAGTCCTGGAAATTATAAGATATATTTTCTAATTAGTATTTCTTTACCTTATTAACTAAACTAGTTGTCTTGTTTATAAAAGTATAGTTTTCGTTTATTTACCGATTTATTGTATTATTACAAATAAATAATCTTATAGTTATATAACTTTGTCATTTAATCAAGTTTCTAAAATAATAGAAGTGTTAAACGAAAAATACTTAGTATATAATTTTTTATAAATTTTGGCATGGCCTATTCGTTTATACAACGTTTTCCATTTTTACAATATTCAACATTTTCCACTTTTAATCAAACTAGGTTGCAAAATACGCACGTGTTTATATATATATTCAAACTAGACAAATATAAGAAACAAAAATATATAAAACCAAACACACCATAATGGGTTGAACCAAACACCCCGTTTGGCTGTCATACAACGAAACAAACGCATCCTTATTGCTGTTAAGCCCAGAACCAAACGAACCCTTAAATGCTGTAAAACAGCAAACCAAACACCCATTTTGGGGCAGTTAACCACAAATCCAAACGCCCCTAAAGGCTGTTAACCACCGAACCAAACACCCCTTAAGGGCTGTTAAATGTAAAAACAAACACCCCTTGGCAGTTTTACATAGCAAACAAACATCCCCCCCCCCCCCCCCCCGTTGATAAACCCAACCCGAACGCACCCTATAGCGACGGCATAGCCCCGCCAAACCCTCACCACATATGCGCTCCGCCACACCTTTCGCTGCCAACAACAAACCCACGAACACCCCTTTTGGTGTTTTCTGTTGAACCAAACGCACCCTGAGTGGTGCGAAACTGAGATCCAAACGTACCCTAACTGTTATATAAAAAAACAAACGCACACTATGGTGATGAAAAAACCACACGCACGCGCCCTTGTGGCGCTGACCCTGAAACCAAACGCACCCTTGTGGTATTTCTTGATAAACCAAACGAACCTATAGCTGCTAACCACAAAAACAGCCGCACCCTAGTTATGAAATCCCAACGCAAAAATACCCGCGTCGCTTAACCGCTCCACCAAATGCACCTAACGTTTGGATTTACAACCAGAGCCTCGTTGGTTTGACATGGCGGAGATGTCAGTTGGTTTTTTCGATGAGGAATGGGGCGCAGGTGTTGTTGTGTTTGTGGTGTAGCAGCCGAGTGACGCTGTAAGGTGGGTATGGATGTTCCGGTGGTGTGAGTGCTGTGATGATGTGGGTTGGTGTTCGTGACGATGAGGTGGATGAGAAGGGAGATGAGTACGAGCGTGTGGCGTCGGGTGGCGGCCCGACGAGCGAAAGGTGGCGACGATTTGATGAGGTGACAGCGTGGTGTGGGCAGCGATGATGGTGATGATCGAATAAGGGTGGTGTTTATGGGGGAATGCGGTGAGGAGGCAGCCGGAGAGGTGGAGCGCGTGGATATGGATCGGGTAGAATCAAGTCATGAGGATAACATTTTGGTTTCGGCCGGAAACGCTCCGCAGGGAAACTTGTGACCAGGCAGAAGGTAGAGATCTTAGAAATTTTTGATTTGCATCCTCAGTAGATACACCTGCTCCATGAATCTCTAACTGACTCAGGAGACTTTGGAACCTGTCATAGCCTTTGTGAAGCCCTTCTGTGTTGGATACAGAGAATCCTTCAAACTGTTGCTTCAAGATATACTTTTGCATCTTCTTGGATTCGTCATTTCCACCAAATCTTGATTTAATGGCATCCCACATTTCTTTTGCATCTGTCATCTTATGGAACTTAGCAAGATGATCTTCTGGTAGGGCCATAAGCAAGGTGGTCCTTGCTTTTCTCTCTCTTTCTCTGGCTACAATCTCTTCTGCAGTTCTAGGAGGCAAAACCTTAATTTGTCCTGATGTATCTGTAGTGATTGATACAGGACCATTCCCATTTTGTATAACCTCCCAGATTGGATAGTCTGTATGGGCCAAATAGTGCTCCATCTTCATAGCCCAGATATCATATTCTCCCTTTTTGAGAATAGGCAGCTTGATGGTTGATACTGTATGAGGAGTTGGTTGGGTTGGTGTTTGTGATGATGATGGTGGAGGTGGTGGTGGTGGTGGAATTTCATCTTGTGGTCCAGACATGTTTAGTTTTGAAGGATGAAGGTTTATAACTGGATTAGATTGTTCTTCTTATTCAGAGTTTCTCACAGGCTCTGATACCACTTGTGAGTCCCTAAACGGATAGATCTTTGCAGCCTATAAAGGATGATAGCCAAACTGTATAAATACAACTGACTATGTAGAAACACTGATTATGAATACTATGTGTTAATGCGGAATCTTAACACAAGTACTAAGAAAAACAATGTAGAACTAAATAATAACTTCTATTAATCTGCTTTGAACTATTACAGATTACTAACTATTTGAGATATGATATTGCTATGAGATTTCTTGAGGTCGTGTATTGTTGTTTCTAACTATGCCAAGAGGGATCCTTTTATAAACTAAGGATAACCCTAACAGGCTTACAAATCGCTAACAGATAACACATATCTTTTCCTAGAATATCTCATGCATATCTCATAAACGGTACTAACTATTTTCTAACTAACAGTACTAACTATTTGATCAGTACTTACACTTTGTACTGTCGGTACTAACTATAACTATCAGTACTAACTATTTGTACTGTCGGTACTAAGTTAGGAAAACATAAATCCTAACAGCTATGAACTCACTGTAAGAACAATTAAATCAGAAGTATTACGAGTCTTGAACGAGCGGGAAGTACTCCTAAGCACCTTCTAAAAGACGTGACGTGATTTAGTACGTAGAAAGTAAAAATACGTAAAAATTAAACATGTGATCATGAGATGTGTTTCCGAGATAAGCATGGCATTCCACTAGAACTTCCCCATGTCCTTTTTAATCCCAAATTGACTAGTGACCTGGTCTTATAGGCAAATGAACATCTACTAAGTTTCGGCTTCTAACTTTTATTTTATCACGATGTACTATACGTTTTTAAATTTTTAGACTAGACGTAAAAACTCGGTTTCTGAATTTAACTTGACTTCATGGACTCATATCTCCTAGCTCACAAATGTTCTATATATGAGGATTTTACCCCTAGAAAGATATTTGTGTCTAGTTTCCAGAAATGTAAGTCTCATAATTTACAAAGTTTTGTAACTATGTGAAAAGACCATTTTACCCCTGGTTATACAAAACAGAAAGTTTCAAAAAAATTTACCCTTTACTAAAATGGCCATAAATCCCAAACCATGATAGCAATGAAGGTGAGGCCAAAGGATATGGCTTCCTTATGATGTCTACCACTGACCCAATCTTTAAAACCTATTATTTTATGGCAAAAATTTGGAGTTTAACTCGTATTCTAATCATATGTCCAGATTTGACCTATTTTCTTGTTTTGACCATAACTCACTCATCCCAAGGAGTTGGTTGAGCATCCAACTATCCTATGATGCTAAGACATGTATCTTTCCAGTCATGTAATTTAATCATAGGCTCCAGGCCAAATATTTTTAGATAAACACACGTTTTGCTACTGTTTTTAAAACAGTCCCATTATTTCAACTTAAAACCTTTGTAAGCTTCATTTTAATCATCATCTACCCACTTGTAATGCCACACTAATTGAAAACACCCTCAAGAACATAATCACACATATATATTCAGAACTTAAACATCCATTTTCATGGATGAACATCAAAGAAAACAAGAATAAAAAGGTAGGGCTAATAAAAGAAAGGTAGGGCTTACAAAAGAAAGATTAGGGCTAGAGAATCAAACACCAAGCACCCTTCTCTTGTGTGGGCTGATTTGAACCAAAGAACACCCTCAAAACCCAAGATTAAAAAGCTTCTAACCCTTCTCTAATAATGATAATACTCTTCCAACAAAACCCCAATCAAAACCCTTCAAGAAAACATCAAGAAACAAGCCCTAACTTCTTCAAATCTTCAAGAAATTGCACCAAACTTTGCAAGAGGCTTTAGGATGGTGTTATGATGCCTAAAAGGAGTAGGAAAATTTTGTATGATGGTGGTGGTGGTGAGGCTAAAATCGGCAGCAATGGGGACCAAAAGGAAGAAGAGAATTTTTTTTTTTTGATTTTGAGATTTGCATGTATGGGGAATAAGAAAGTGATGATGAGATGTTTATAGAGAAATGAAAAGGGTGGTGTGTTGGGTTGGGTAAAACCGGCCTAGGGCCTTGGTTTTGTGAAAAAATATTTTTTTTTCTTTTTATTTTTAGTTTATAAAAGTTTAATTAAAGTATTGTGTAAGTTTAATTAATTAAAGGTAATGTTTTAAGGTAAAAACGCGAGTTTTAGCAAGAATTTACGTAAACGCGAAACACAACGGAAAATGAAAATGAAATCGGGTAAACGTAAAATTAATAACTCGCTTAAAAATAAAAATAAAAATAAAGCTTGGAGTAAATAGCGACCTTAAATATGGAATGTTACATCCTCCCCTCCTTAAGGGAGCACCGTCCCGGTGCTCGATTCCTCAATCTTGTCTTCTTATTACTCGAGAAAAGATGCGGGTAATTTCTTTTGAAGAAATCTTCTCTCTCCCAAGTGTATTCCAGACCTCGTCTGGAATTCCATAGTACCTTGACAATAGGAATTCGACTCTGCTTGAGCTACTTCACTTCGCGGTCCATGATTTCTACTGGTTCCTCGATAAAGTGCAATTTGTCGTCAAGTTGGATCTCTTCAAGAGGGATAACCAAGTTTTCATCCGCTAGACATTTCTTGAGATTCGAAACATGGAAGGTGTTATGAATTCCACGGAGTTTATCAGGAAGCTCCAACTTGTATGCCACGGGACCAATTCTTTCTATGATTTTGAATGGCCCAATGTACCGTGGACTCAGCTTACCACGTTTCCCAAAGCGAATTACGCCCTTCCAAGGCGATACCTTTAACATGACCATATCACCCACTTGAAATTCCATCGGTTTGCGTCTAACATCCGCATAACTTTTCTGACGGCTTCTGGCCGTTAGCAACCGATTTTTAATCTGCACTATCTTCTCAGTTGTCTCCCGTATCATTTCTGGACCTGTGAGTTGGCTATCTCCAACCTCACTCCAACAAACAGGCGATCTACACTTTCGCCCATATAAAGCTTCAAATGGTGCAGCCTTAATGCTCGCATGATAACTGTTATTGTAGGAGAATTCGACTAATGGCAAATGTCGATCCCAACTACTACCAAAATCAATTACGCATGCTCGCAACATGTCCTCCAGCGTCTGAATAGTTCTCTCGCTTTGACCATCAGTCTCTGGGTGGTAAGCAGTGCTCATATCCAGTTGGGTTCCCATCGCTTCTTGCAGTGATTTCCAAAATCTTGATGTAAACAAACTGTCTCTATCAGAGATAATTGACGTAGGCACGCCATGCTTACATACAATTTCTTTTAAGTATAATTGGGCGAGTTTCTCTATGCTGTCAGTCTTCTTCATCGGCAAGAAATGAGCAGATTTGGTTAATCGGTCAACAATAACCCAAATGGAGTCATAACCACTTGGCGTTCTTGGAAGTCCTGAGACGAAATCCATGGTTATTTTCTCCCACTTCCACTCTGGGATTTCAGGTTGTTGAAGTAGACCGGATGGCTTTTGGTGCTCAGCCTTTACCTTGGCACAAGTCAGACATTTACTGACATAGGTGGCGATCTCAGCTTTCATGTTCGGCCACCAATAGAGCTTCTTTAAGTCTTGATACATCTTGTCTGACCCTGGATGAATGGAATATTTAGATTTGTGCGATTCATGCATGATCAAATCCCGTAATCCTCCAAACCACGGTAACCAAATTCGCCCTTCAAAGCATTGGATTCCATCAGAACGGGTCTCAAATATCGGCTTGATCAGCCTTCCAAGATTTTCAGCTTTCACGTTTTCCTCTTTCATTGCATCAGTTTGAGCATTGTGTATTCTCTTAGGTAAATTGGTGTGTACCATCATTACCAAAGATCTAACCCTTATTGGTTCTCTGTCCTTTTGACTCAGGGCGTCGGCCACTATGTTGGCCTTACCAGGATGGTAACGGATTTCGCAATCATAGTCACTCAAAAGTTCAATCCATCGTCGCTGTCTCGTGTTGAGTTCTTTTTTTATCTAAAATGTACTATAGACTCTTATGATCGGTGTACACAGTACACTTTGTACCATACAAATAATGTATCCAGAGTCTAAGTGCAAACGCTACAGCACCCAGTTCTAAATCATAGGTCGTGTAGTTTTCCTCATGTTTCTTCAGTTGTCGAGAGGCATATGCTATCACCTTTTCCCTCTGCATCAGAACAGCTCTATAACCTTTGTGCGACGCATCGCAGTACACGACAAAGTTCTCAGTTCCCTCAGGCAAAGCTAGGATAGGAGCGAAGCATAACTTCTGCTTCAAAGTTTGGAACGCCTCATCTTCTTCCGTACCCCATTCATACTTTTTGTTCTTCTCGGTCAATTTAGTTAGAGGCTTGGAAATATACGAAAAAAACTTCGATGAAATACTTCGGTAAAATCCGGGTAAAACCCCAAAAATTGTCTGGACTTCTTTCGGTGTTGTCGGTGCAGACCAATTTCGGATAGCCTCAACCTTCGCAGGATCCACGTAAACACCTTTATTGTTGATCACGTGACCGAGAAATTGTACCGACTCAAGCCAGAATCGACACTTCAAAATTTAGCGTATACATTGCCTCTTTCTTGAGTAACTCTAAAATGTATCTTCAGATGTCTTTGTGTTCTTTTTTTTTTTTCTTTATTCTTGGAGTAGATAAAGTATATCATCAATCAATACGATCACAAATTTATTGAGGTTATTGCTTGCAACTCGATTCATTAGTTCCATGAATACGCAGGACGTTGGTTAGACCAAACGACATTACTTGAAAATTCTAGTGACCGGTACCTAGTCGGAAATGCAGTAAATAGGGATATTTCTTCTCTAATGTCGGTGTGGTGATACCAGACGCAGAATCGTCTTTGAGTACACGCTGGAACCTTGAAGTTGATCGAACAGGTCGTTCAATCCTCGAAAGGTGGATACCGATTCTTGACTGTCAAACTTATTTTGCTCGTGATTAATCGATGCACATTCGGAATGTTCCTCCTTCTTCTTAACCGAACAACATGGAGCTCCCCATGGCGACGAGGCTCGGACGAATAAACCCTTTTTCGATAAACTCTTACAATTGGTCCGCCAATTTCCTTCAGTTGGTGGTGCCCAATCGGTACGGGCTCGAGGGCAACAGGGTAGCACCCGTACAAAGTTCAATTTTAAATTCCCACTTCGCCGAGGTGGTGGGAGAAAAAAGAAACTACCGGTAAGTCGTCAGGAAACACCTCGGGGAAATCTCGAATCACCGGTACATCTTCCAAACGTTTCTCCTTTGGTTCTTTCTCGGTTACATGTGCCACGAACAACTGATGTCCTCTTTCGATGTATTTACTATCCTATAATGCAGGTATTTATTCTTCAATTCGAGACGAACACGGTCGCCCTATCTACCAGCGTCTTGTTCTTGATCGGGTATATGTACTAGTTCTGGCCACATACGATAACGGCGTCTGATCAACTAAACCCATCCATCCCAATAACTCGTCATAAGTCCCAGCTCAATGGGATAAGGTTAGTTTAAATAATTAGGTTTAATAAGTTCAGGGTACTTCCTCTTAGGAACAATTTTGATACTTGCGACCATTCCATCGGCAATTTACATTCATAGCTAGTGTCTAGTCTAACTGGATTAATGTCTATCAAGTGACTAAAACTAGTGTTCACGAAGCTTTTGTCAGATCCTGAGTCAAATAATACAGTTGCATAACGATTGTTGAGTAGAAACGTACCCGTAACCACATTAGGTCCTTGCTGTTTCTCAGCATCTCTAATCACGTAAGCCCGACCTCGAGCTTCCTCACCTTGTGGATCCCTTTCTTCGGACAATAGTTCCTTATTTGTCCCTTTTTCCACATTCATATAACCGTCACGGTTGGTTCGCGATTAGCACCCGTAGCTATAGCTTTGCCCTTACAATCTCGTGCCATGTGGCCTGCCTTTCCACAGTTGCTACATACTACCTTGCAATAACCAAAGTGATGCTTTCCACAACGATTACAGAGCGGTTTGTTTCCAGCATACCCACCTTGCTCAGCAGGGGCGGTGGTCATTGCTCGCGCATTCCCCTGCCTTTGATTGTTCTGCTGGTTATGGCGGGTGTTGTCCCTATTGTTGTTTCTGTTGTTACCGTTGTTACCACCTTGTGAGCTTTCCCATTTCCTTTTATTGCCCTCGGCAATCCTTTCTATTCGAGCTTGAGCCTTTTGTTCCATCAAGGCATGTGCCATGCGCACAGCTTCATTCAGGCTAGTGGGTTTGGATCCAATAACTGTACCATTGATGTTGTCAGTTAATCCCCAGATATAAGCTTCAATTTTCTTGCGTTCACTCGGGACCATTTCCGGACATAGTTGAACCAGCTCATGAAAGCGCTTGGTGTAAGCAGTTATGTCAAACTCCTTGACCTTCAAATTCCATAGTTCGTGCTCCATTCGCTGAATTTCTTCAATGGGGCAAAACTCCTCCGTCATTAACCTTCTCATTTCAGTCCAACCGATCTGATTAGCAGCTTCTAATCCCATCGTTGCAACCTGGGAATTCCACCACGTCAAGGCACGCCCTTGAAGTGTGGCAGCAACAAATTTAACTTTTCTCGCTTCGGCACATTCACTTATCCCAAAAACCATTTTCGTTTTCTCAAACCACCTACTTAGCTCAACAGCTCCCTCGTGTCCATGGAAGACCGTAGGGTTGCACTTCATAAATCCCAAAAAGGTACATTCTCAAACAGCTGGCGCCCCACCTTCGCCCCCAGCTTTGTTAGTATTGTTTCCTTGTCCTCTTGCGTTTACCTGCCTTTCTTGCTCTGCCTCCACAGCAGCATTGACCCTCTCGGTGATGAGTCGCTTAATAGCCGCTTGGCTCATTGGTTTTGGTGGCATGATTCTATCACAACACAAAGAAAGCCTCAATGAGTATTTATATAATGACATAATCACATCATATACAAACGAACCAATAACAACAACAATCATAACAACATCAAGTAGTAAATCAAAAGATAGTCATTTCATCATTCATCACCAAAAGAGTTAATACATAGTTGCATTGTTTCACAAAATGACACAAATCGTTACAACCAATGGCATTAATTTTACTAGCTGAAGATTCAGTTTAGTGATTACAAAACAAAAGATGCTACTAACGAAACTAAACTACTAAGAGTTATGAGGTGGAGATCCTTGTGGCTCAGATGGTGAAGTCTCCTTCTAAGTAGGTGAATCATCATTATCAGTAGCAAGAGCAGTGGCAGCATCACGTACAGCAACATATGGATCCCTAGGATCATTATGAGTAACTAGAGCCAATAGAGCCTCAGGTAGAGCATATGGTGGCTCTTCATACTGCAGACGTGGTGGTAATAGATTCTTAACCGTAATAGACCAACGCCTCATATGATGGTAATGCCATGTCGCACGATCAAGCTCTTTCCAAGCATCTCTAGTACGGTTCTCACTGCAGTCTAACATTATCCTCAGTCGTTTGTTCTCTGCACGCATGTCATCATTCTCAATTTGTCGAACCCTACGATGAAGTGCATCCAAATCACTCCTAATGTGACTCGGAGTGAGATCCTCAGGGTCATGGCTAGCAGCGGCAGAAGATGGCGATGATCCTATCCAGACTTGAGTGTCAGTGAAGAGTCTCTTAAGTGGTGTTAGTCTGCCAGTACCGACGGTAGCAGCCTCAGGTACAGGATTAGCAGGAACAGGGGGTGGTGGTATAGGTGCAACCTCATCCTCGGCCTCAGCCTCAGCCTTAGCCTCAGCCTCCTCAAACTCAATCTCAGACTCGGAGTCAGATGCAGGTGGCGGAGGGTAAAGTGGGTCCGCCCCCTGATAAGGAAGTATCCACTCTGGGCCGTCCCATTCCTCATCATCATTCATCTCCATCTCCTCCTCTTCTTCTTCCATTTCTGGATCTTCTTCCAGATCTTCCTTTTCTTCCTCCATTTCTGGTCTTCCTCTTCAACCCAAACCGTTCATATTGTATGTTGCTGCCTATCCGCAGCTGGCGCGAACTATCGTTATGGTTAGGGAGGTTGGCCATAGATGATCTTACAAATTGCGCAAAAAAATAAGATTACAAATGAATAATAATTTAAAATATAGATGTGAATGCATGACGAAGAGCTTCAGAATATGCATGATGATCGATAAATAATATGAATATGCACAATAATATTTGTTACATATAAAAATTACATTTTGCAATTTTAAATAAACAATCTTTGATGCTTCGCGGATATGCATATCAATCGGTATATATATACATATCAATTACATATAATAATATTTATTATATGAATACTCAATAGTAATGCAACCAAAATGTGCATAAATACTCGAATAGAAAACTATGATCATGAATAACATAAGGGCTTCGAGGAGTCTTAGCGCGCATAAAAAGGGTTATAGTTTAGGTAAAAAAAATTAACCTAGTTCTCTATAACCTGTAGCTCTTGATACCAATCTTTAACAAAACCTCCCAAATTTTACGCAGCGAATATACAACATGGGTGTTAATTCATAGTTCAATTGCACAAGGATATAGAAAACGACTCGAAAAGAGGCGTTTTAAAAACATTTCATTTAAAGAAATTTTCATTCAGAGTAATTAAACATAACGTCCCAAGCAGGATTCGTTACCAAAATTCATAACATGAGCTTATCCAAAACATGATACTTAGTTTTAATAAAATGAACAAAATACAAGTCTTATAAAACTTAGCGCAGACTCTCAACACACATCCATCGCACACGCCCTTGGTTACCTGAGATAAAACATGCTTAAAAAGTCAACAAAAATGTTGAGTGAATCCATAGAGTTTGTAAGAGATAAAAAGGAACACAAGTTTAGTTCATCGAGTGACTTGTTGTACGGACAAGCCATTAATCATGTTTCTATTGCAATGAGCTCCATGACATCGAGCCTTAACGTAACACATACTTGTATGTAAATCAGTTGCCCCATAACTAAGTAATAATTGCCTATAACCTCAATATCTAAAAACAAATTAGTCCGTTGACTGGTGCTCGAAAGGATTCGATTCATACCCCCGGACAAGGCTTCAACCCAATAGATCTATTTCCTTGGTACTCGTAGCGCTACACCCATTATAGCCAATTAATATTCATGATGTTGGGTCTTTTTGGCAATAGCTACACATGCAAAATCTCATATTCGGGTCATCATACCATAAAATTTCTTGTGTTCAGTTGATAAAACCAAGCATGCATCTACCTCGCGGGTTTTAAATACATTTTAAAAGTTGAAAGGACAAGCGAGGCCTATGAACCACCGTAATAGGAACAATTAAATCAGAAGTATGACAGTCTCGAACGAGCAGACGAACTCCTAAGCACGTCCTTAAAAGACGTGACGCGAAAACCCCCTTTTTATAAAAGTTAAAAAAATAAAACCGTAGAAAGTAACATTACGAAAGAAAATTAAACAACATGTGATCCTGAAAGTTTTTCCGAAAGAATAGCATTCCACTCGAACATCCCCAATCCTTTTCTAACCGAAAATTGACATGTGACTGTCTTATAGGCAAATGAACATCTACTTAAGTTTCGGCTTTTAAACTTTTATTTTATCACGTGTACTATACTTTTTTAAAATTTTTTAGACTAACCGTAAAAACTCAGTTCTGAGTTTAAAACTCGACTTCATGGACCATATCTCCTAGCTCACAAATGTTCTATATGTGAGGCTTTCACTCCTGAATCTATTTGTGTCTAGTTTCCAAAAATGTAAGTCTCATAATTTACAAAGTTTCGTAACTATGTGAAAAGACTATTTTACCCCTGGTTATCCAAAACAGAAAGTTTCCAAAATTTTTACCCTTTACTAAAATGGCCATAAATCCAAACCATGATAGCAAGAAGTGAGGTCAAGGCATGGAATCCTTAAGATGTCTACCACTGAACCAATCTTTAAAACCTAACATTTTATGGCAAAAAGTTTGAGTTTAACTCGTATTCTAATCATATGTCTAGATTTGACTTATTTTCTTGTTTTGACCATAACTCACTCATCCCATGGAGTTGGTTGAGCATCCAACTATCCTATGATGCTAAGACATGTATCCTTCCATTCATGTAATTTAATCATAGGCTCCAAGCCAAAATATTTTTGCTATAACCCGTTTTTGCTACTGTTTTAAAACAGTCCCTATTATTTACTCTAAAACCTATCCAAACATCAATCCTAACTCTAACCAATCACATGCAATGCCATACCAAGCTCTTAAACACAACTCATCATCATATAAACATGTATTTCCAGAATCAAACTTCCATTTTCATGGATTAAAATTAAAGAAAATTAAAGATTAAGAGATAACCTATAACTTTCTTCAAAACTTCAAGAAAACTAACCAAACTTTGCAGCAACTATGGATGGTGAAAAGGAAGGATAAAAAAAGAAGAATACATTGGTAAGATTATTGTGGTGGTGGTACTAATTCGGCAGCAAGGAGAGAAAGGAAGAAGAAAAATTGAAATGTTGTGAAGTGAAAGACTTGCATGATGGGTAGAAGAGAAGTGAAATGATGGTGTTAATATGAATGTAAAAAAATGAAAGTGTTTGTGTGTTTTATGTAACAAACCGACCATAGGACCTTTTTGATATGAAAATATAATTTTTTTTTTTTTTTAGTTATAAGTATTTAATTAAAGTGTAGTGTAAGTGTAAATTAAATAAAGGTAAGGTTTAAGGTAAAACGCGAGTTTTAAGCTAGAAATTAACTAAACCGAAACCAACGAAAATGAAGAAATGGTGTTAAAATTATAATCATCGGAATATAAAGAGATTATTAAACCACCTTAAGGGCACTAAGAAACGGAATAGATTTCTAAATACGGCTCACGCAAAGCTAAGAACGGGAAATTCTTACTAAATCGGGTAAACGTAAAATTAATGACTTCGCTTAAAAATAAAAATAGAAATAAAGTTTGGAATAAATAGTGACCTTAAATATGGAATGTTACAACCTTACTCTCCAAACCTACCACACACCCTCAACATTAACCAAGTTGAAACCCATGTTGGGTATTGCCCTTGTTGCATTTTCACCCAAAAAAATTCCTTGCTTTAAGTGAGGATATCAATTAGATTGAATTCCTCCTCACTCGACCTCATCAACCACCTAGAGTTCAAAGAGATTATCCCTCCACAACTGCCTCCGCTCCAAACTCTCTAACCAACTAATCTCGTAACTTGCCTCCAAATAATCGCCAAACCCTTTTGTGTCGCAAGCAAGTCAAAAATCCTTCTATGGCTATTTAGGATTTTTCTTTATGTATTAATATGCCTCTAAAGCATATTTCATTTTCTTTTTATGAATGCTTGTGTATTGTTCACACACATTGTCCTAAATGAATGAAGTATCTTTTGCTTTGATGTTTGCTTGCACTTGTCATATTTTTCCTTTCCTTCTTGCTACAGTGGTTAGAAACATTTGTATTAGTTTCTAACTCGTTTTTGTAGCACGAAACCTAGCTTGATTACCTTGTGTGCCTTGAACGAGGAGGAGCACACATCAAGGGGGACATTGTTTCGTCATTTTACGAGCAAAATTCTCGAGGCGTGGAGTGGGGCGCATGAGGGATTCTAAAAAAGGGAGGGGGGGTGAGAAAATGGGACATAAAACTCACTAAATATTTGTTTAAAAATAATTTTGCATTTAATGATTTTAAATTTTGTAATCATCAAAAAGGGGGAGATTGTTGACAAAATATAATGCCTAAAAACATTATTAATATTTTTCACATCTTTACGTTTTGATCATCACAAAATATAAAAACGTTCAATGTAAAATTAAACGTAAACAAGTAATTAGTAGTAAATTCTCATTTCGACAATTATATCACTTAAAGGTATGAATAAATAAATGTTTAATGCATTTTATGATCAAAGGAAATTTTCATTCAACCTCATACTTTTATAAAATGTTGTAAACATTTTTATAAACATTACAAAACATTTTCTACAATTAAAATAAATGTTTTATTCAAAATAAACATTTTGAAATTCAAATTTTCGGACCTAAAACGGCTAGAAAGTTCAAGAAACTTCTCCCTACACAAAAGGACAAAATGGGGAGCGCCGAGTCTAGGGCGGCCCCCTTAAATACACGGGCGGCCCCCTTAATTTTAAGGGGACCGCCCATAGACTGACGCTCCTCTAGTTTGTCCTATAAATACTAGACTATTCCCCACTATTTTCTCACCTTTTGCACTCATTCTTTCTACTCAAAACAGCCCACATATCCTCTCTAAAATCCTTTGATCATTTAATCATAAAGCTTTGTTTCCAAGTGATCCAAGCTTAATTCCTCAAGTGCAAGACAAGAATACTTCCATCATCAATTAAAGAAGTATTACACCTTAGTATGTATTGCAACCTTGTTGCATTCATATCACATATTTGTAAATCAATTGTATATCTTGTATTTGTGTGTAGTAGCTAGATCTTGGCGATCTTTGTAAGTATAGTTAGATCGTGGTGATCTTACCAAGTAGTGTTAGATAGTTGTGATATAAGTAGTGTGGTGAAGTGAAGTCTTGAAGTTGTGAAGAAGTCTTGAAGTTGTGAAGAAGTCGTGAAGTTGTGAAGTCGTGAACAAGTAGTGAAGTCGTGTTGTGATAGATTGGTTCTAGCTAAGATTAGAACTCGACATTTAGCTTTGTGTCGTAAATCGGTGTAAGCAACGTTGTGTACGGTTTTCTCCACCATAAGGGAGCTTGTTGACATAGTGAAGAAAACTCTCGAGTTAGGTGCTCGGGGAGTGGAGTAGGGCGAAGAGGTGCTTCGTTACCGAACCACTATAAATCCTCGCGTTGTGGTTTGATTGTTCTTACTCTTATCTCTTGTCTTGCATTATTTTCTCATACTATCTTATTAATTGTTTAGATAAGTATATTGTTTATATTGTGCAAGTGTTGAATTCACATAAAGTCGAATCTAGAATTTTTACAAACACTTTAAAACCTTAAAATAAAAAGCGGTAAACTATTCAACCCCCCTTCTAGTTTTCCACAGGTTTTGTGATTTCCACAGGCTCAACATAATTTCATAAATGTTAAGATATGAATAATAGGTGAGCACTTCCATAGTTTTGTTAAGGAACGTACTATTGTATGCAATAGATTCCAGACCAGAGGCGGCAATTTCAGTCCATTTAATTATATATGGAATAAATTGGGCTATGTTTGATCTCTAATCGGTCAAATGGGTAAATATAGAATACTATGAATTAAAACAAAACGGGTCACACAAATGGGTAAAAAATTGGTCAACGATATGTGAATGTAAACAACCTATATCATAATTTTGAAAAAGATATAGGTTTTTATAGAAAGAATGGAAAAAGATGTTTCGGCCTTTGGGTCATTCCAACTTGCTTGAGTGCATTTTGCCACCGCTAGTAAATCTCAGGGGGTCAAAACTATCAAATAGGTGTATTGATATGAACAAAAAGAAAATATAGTACTTACAAATGATAGAGGTTCAGTAAATGTATCTAATAAATTAAACTGAAGATTGACAACTTCAGTAGCAGGAACATCGGTTTTCAAATCTTTAATGGTTCTTTGTAGAGGCTTTTGTCCTATGATGTTTCCACGGCTTTCTGTCGTCATCTTCTGTGCTACCAGCCTTGATCATCTCGTCTTGGTTCTGGATCAGAAGCATGACAAGCTCAATGGGACCAGCAACTGTCTTTGACATAACAACAGAGAAATAACAAACCCGAATAGCCCTTTCTCAGCTGGTTTTGAACGCAGACGGGTGAGACCTTAGGGTTGATCATGGAAAGATCAGCTAATTGTTGACTTGCCTATTGGAATGCAGAATTTTAGTAGTTTCCATATTGGAAACGCTTTTAGTGAGGTTGTGGTTGATGGACACCTTGTATCATGGTGGATCAGAGAAGACCTGTGGTATGTGTGTAATTACACATACCTTTTACTTAATAAAACGACCCTAAACGACCAAAAACGCACATAAGATGCCATATATATGCTTGTTTTTGTGTTTGTATTGTGCAGGTACCGGATATTCACTATAGGACGAAAAACAAAGCCAAAACGACAATACCGAGCACGAGAACAGAAAAAGCGTGATGAAAAGCCAAAGTCAAAAACTCCAAGTCAAGTCAAAGTCAACCCCGTAAAAGACAACAGTTAAAGTCAAAGCCGAAACTGAAGAAAACTTATCGGGCCAACCCAACCTTTTTTATTGGGCCAAGTCGGCCCAATAAGTCATTTAAATCAAGACTTTAATAAGCCTTTATCAATGAAAAATCCCATTTCCGTTTATTAACCATACTCGGCCCATAACCAAACGAGCCCAACCTGCTAAACCAAAAGGCCCAATCCAATCCCCTTATAACCCCGTTAGCCCAAGACCACCATTAACCTTAACCACCATTAGTCCTCCAAGGACTGGTGGTGCAAACATAATAAACAGCTTCAAGGGCTGTTTCTGCTAATCCCTCAAACTTCTTTCACCACAAAGGACCTAATTTGCTAACATCATATATACTTGAGGGGCCAAACCTGCCAATTCCCCAAACTTCACCCCTACACCCAAAATTAAACTCAGTCAAACATAAACCCTAACCTTCATTTCTGCCTTTTATCCTTAACCCCAAATCCCTCAACCACCATTGTCACTATTCACGTGACCCTGCAACATACAAACAAAATCCACCCCACTCCAAAATAGCTCACCCCACCTTACTAACCTACAAAAAATACTTTGGCAATCCCTACTCACCCCATTGGTCTAAAGAATGAAGACAAATGATGAACGGCTAAGATTTATGGATTAGGGAACAAGACGAATAGAGGGTCAGGATGGACCTTGGTTTGCAATCACAAGAAAAGCACAACAAACACAAGCCTGGAAGACCAAGCAGCTTATATAAAGAGAAGAAGACAGAGATAGAAAAAAATGAGGATTAGGAGTAGTATAATTTTTAATTTTAATGTTTCATTTTTCTGTCATTTTACTTTCCAAACCTTGTAATCTTTTAAGTTTAATGAAAAATCAGTTTAAGTTTTTTTAAATGCAAATTTGTCATTTCCTATTTTTAAAAACTGCTTATATTGTTCCAGCTTATTTCTTTTCTTAAAAACTGTTGTGTTTAGCTATTTCATGCTTATTATGTTAGGTGGTTACCTGGTTGTTATAAATCCTTGCTTAATTCAGTTTTTAATAGCTTTAAAATTGCCAAAATAATTTTAAAGGTGTGTTTGGCATAAGCTTAAAATGGGTCATAATGGTGTTTTCATTGGGTTTGGGTCATTAATTCCCTTTTAACAACTTTTTTTTAAGCTGTGTCAATCTGTTTTAAAGAGTTTTTAATGTCAAATCTCAGTTTTAAGTTGTTTTCCAAAAACTTTAAGTCTGGGTTTTTGAATTTCCCTCAAACTTCTCATATGTAAGCTTTGTTTTCAAAAGATTTCAAAGCCTTGTTCTTGTCTTTTCATGTGTCAAAATGCAGTAGTAAATAGTGTTTGGTCATTTGACTTTTTGTCCAATAAAAGAGACTGTCAAGTCATTTTTTGTAAGTTTTTAAAAGCCATCTTTCAATCTTGCATTTAGTTCAGTTAAAATAGTTTTTAAGGCTTGAAATTTGGAGCATAAGCTCCTTAGGGGTTAGTTTATATCTGTTTTAACTTATTTTATTTTATAACTTATTTTTCAAGCTCTATTTCTAGGCTAAAATGGCCCTTCTGTCCCTTTAAGAAAAGCCATATCAGCATGTACTGTGTGAACAAGTCTTTTTCTTAAGCCCTTTTTGTAGCTTATCTTTGTTTCAAACTGTTTTGTCTTGGCTTATTCTTACAACCCATAAGCTAATCTTTAAGCTAGTATAAGTTCCATTCCCTTAAGGGTCCTCTAAGATGCTAAAAAATAAGCCCAAAGAATGCCCCTTAGGCTGTTTGGTATGCTTTTTGGTCATAGGTGCTTATTTGCCATTTCTTGCCTTTCTAGCTTATGTCTCTGGCTTATTTTGCTTATGCTAGCTTAATAGGTATAGTAGCTATTCTGCTTTAGCTTATTGTTGTTTTCCCTTAGAAAAAACCCCCCCCCCCCAAAAAAAAAAAATAAAAAAAACAAATAAAAACACAACACAATTATTTACCCTTTAAAAAAAGCAAACAGTTGAGCTCCTTTAAGCCTTTAGCATAAAAAGCCAAACTAATGATGGTTTCCAAACAGTGGGTAAAAAGAAGAAGAGGAAAGGTAAATCTAAGTCTAATAATGGTGATCAGTTTGTAGGTCCTTCGACTAAACAAAATATTAGATATGAGCCAAAGGCTTCTACAAGCGCACCAAAGAAGGTTGTTACTAATGTAGGTAATACATCTAATTCTTTATCATTGTTGAAGAATACGATTAACTCTTCTAACCAAGATAATATCACTTCTTCAAATTCTTTTGCTGCCTTGAATGAAGATGTTGAGGAAGGAGAAGTTGAAAATGTTTTTGATGAAATGGCTAATCTTTTTAATTCAAAAACCGGTGGAAGATCTACTTTCGTGGTTGCTGTTGGTTAGATTGTTTTGTTGAGTCTTTTGTCCTAGTTCATCTAGCTGTTTCTATTGATGTAAGTGTTTATGGCATGTCATAAGCACTAGTTTTAGGTGTTTATCAAGCTTGTTTAGCTTGAGGTTAATGTGGTACTTCAGCCACATTCCATTTGTACTTAACAGTTTCGGTTTTAATATATTTACCGGGGTAACCCTTTATCCAAAAAAAAGCCAAACTATCATCCTTTTCAGCTCTTTTTTAGATTATCCATTAAGTTTTATCAAGAGTTGTTTTTAAAAAAAATACTTATTCTTGTCTGTTCTTTAAGTGTGTAAAATGAAAATTAAAAAATGTTTTTTAAAAAAGGGTGAGGCATAGGGTTCGAACCCATGACCTCCCCCTTGCATACTCAGCACCTCACACACAACCTCTGCTACCAAAACGCCATTGGGACTTTTTCATTCAAACCTTGCATCACTTTAATTATATAGTCTTTTCCCTTTTTAAGCAATCAGCCCTTAAGTAGCTTATTACTGGCTTATTTATAAGCATTTTTCAAAGTTAGCATTTTTCCTGTAATCTTCATTGTTTAAACTACTTTTCTGTATTTTTCCATAATTTTTACAATTTGTTAGCTATTTTTAAACATTTATTTTCTTTAAAACAGTTTTTAATTCATATTAAATAATATAAAAGTCAAAAAAATATATTTTTTTTTTAAATTTTCTTTTATCAATTAGGACCTAGGAAAAATAAATTTGCATCCGTAGGGTTAATTTTGCAAAATTTGTTTTTTTTAAAGAACGGGTCTTAAAGCCCGTTCTCGTTTTCGTGTCTTAAGTTTAATTGCCTTAATTTTCATGTTCCCTAGATTAGGTTTTCTTTTATGCCTTTAATTTTATGCTTCTATAGAATTTTAAGTCATTCATTTAGCCTTTTTAGCTTTTCCCGTAGTTTTTAGGTTTATTTCACCGTGCCTTTTTGTGTTTTTTTCCCATTGATTTAGAATTCAAATCAAATCCTTGTTATTCAAGCATCTAAAAGTCAAACCAATAACGTAACCGTCAATATCACGCCTCGTTGGGAGAACGACCCGGGAATCGCGTTCTTCCCGGTTTACTACAATTGATTTTGATTGGTATTTTTGATTCTTATTATATATTATATTATATATTTAATATATAGTTAAGGGTTGAATTTATCATTGTCAATTTTTGGTGCCGTTGCCGGGAGTGTGTTGCGACAATATCGTTAGGTTTGACGATTAGTGTCTTGTAGACCCTGCCTCGTGAAGTTATCTCAATTTTCGTTTGTGAATATTTTTCGTCTTATTTTTATAAAATATAAAAATACAAAAATATTTTTCATTTCTTTTAAAAAAACAAAAAAATTAAAATATTTAAAACATGATCTTATTTATCAATAAAAAGTTCTTCATCTATATAATATGCTCTCGTTGAGGATTATCATAATAAGTTCCCAAACCAAAGATTTTAAAACTTGCTTTGGTCATTGTGAAATACGGTCTCACCTTTAAGAGATTACAAACTCTAAGATGGGATACAAGGGGGTTGTTCGAGGAACTCGACCGAAAGGAAAAAGGTTTTTAATAGCTTCGCGCTTTCCTGCTCCTCCGCTCCTTTGTGCGTTTTTCTTTTAAAGAGCTACCGTGAAGCAAGTTGATTATTGGTTTAAGTTATTCGATCTAATTTTGTCCTTATTAAAATATGGTGTATAAAAAAATCAAAAAACCAAAAATAATCTCCTTTAACCTCTTTGACATTTAATTCTTTTTTTTCTTTCTCATACCTCTTATTTGTTTTTATTTCTCCATCTGTCTTAGTTTAACCTTTTGGTTGTTCGTTTTGTGGGGTCCCTATATATGGTGGAGAATTGCCCGGTTTGTAGGTGATGAGTCGGGAAATGGGTTTGGCTATGACCAAAATCCTATCCTTATCATGTAGACGAACACGATTATTTAAACTAGGCCTCCACACCACCATATGAGACATACTCGTTGTGATTTGTGGAGGAAACTCTCATTCGGGTTTCAATTGTCAAACAAGGAAACTACACCCGTCTTTGATCAGGGTCCCTGTTACAATCAAGACTTTGGTTTTAACCAACCTCCACATTATTCCCCGAGTCAGCCACAACAATATCCTTGTTGTGAGATCTGTGGGAACGATGCTCATTATGGTTACGATTGTCCACCTCAAGTTTCGTTGTTTATGTATGGACCCGTGTACCAATAGATATGATGAGTTCCCACAAACTTTACCAAGTTTTCAACAACAAATTCTTTGTTGTGAAAATTGCAGGGGTCCTCACGCGACTTTTGAATGTCAACCGATGAATCAAAATTTTCACGATTCCAGTTTTGACCAATTTCAACCCCCGCAGTCTCCCGTCATTCATCAACCTCCTCAAAAAATGAGCATGGAAGCTTTGCAAGCTCCGTGAGAAGACCTATTGAAATCGATAGAAACTTTCTCAAGAAGTTTAATGTATTTCTTTTCTTGAAAAACACTAAGGGTTTTAATGCTCGCTTGGGACAAATTTCTTGAAATCAAGCCCCCCCCCCCCCCCCCCCCCCCCCCCCCCCCCGCCCCCCATGCTCTATCGAGGAGTGCAAGAATTGCTCAACAAACTTGTTGATGATGTGTGAAACGTAAACGAGGAGTTCGGCAGGAATATACCAATACTCTAAGTTGGAATTTGCCTAACTCAATCGTACGATGTTGACGATCGACGAGGGAAAGTATCATTTTCCCTGGAAAGATAGCGCATTATAGTCGAACTTCTCATGTGTTGCAATCACACCCGATTCTACCAAAATTGGGTCTCCCTCATAATGGAGAGGAGATCTTAGCAACAATTCCGAAATGAAATCTCGGACCAAATCCTACAAGTCTAGTGTTGAGAACCCTTGTACTTTACCCCAGGTGAGTCCGAGGAAGCTTCCAACGGTTAGTGTGATTTGCAGTTGTAATGCGTGTTCACCAAGAGTCATCTTGTTACTTTTTCTAACCCTCTCTTCGATATCGATGACGATTGTACCTCAAGTGATGATGAGTCATTTTCCGAGGAGGACGTTCCAATGGAGAATTTTAAAATTTTCTTAAAGCCCCTCATTGGATCTTGGATAAAGATATCATTGCTTACCGTGTTAATCTAATTTCAAAATAGAGGTCTTAGAAGTATCACTTCAATTCCCAGGGATATTGATTCCTTTGATGCGAATCCAATCTTATAGAATCTCTGCTTAATCGAAATACTTTGATTGATTCTTCTTCTAAGATTGATTCTCTTCTTGATGAGTTCGCCGGTGAACTCACTCTTCTCAAATCAATTCTATCGGGAATTAATGATGATAATCTTGATCCAGAGGGTGAAATTTATCCAGTTGAGAGGTTGCTTTATGATAACTCATCTCCTCGCCCTCTGGAAGATTCTAATTCTAATGTTTCTGATGCTATAACCAAATCTTTCTCTCCATCTCCTATCCCCGTTGAGGATAGTGACTCTCTCATGGAGGAAATTGATTTATTTCTTACTCCAGATGACTCGATGCCACCAGGCATTGAGAATGATGACTATGACTCTGAAGGGGATATCCTTTTCCTTGAAGAGTTGCTTACAATGATTCCTCTTCACTTCCTGAAAATGAGTCATTTCATTTTAATATTCCATCATCCCCTCGTCCTCCTGCGAAACCGCGGATGATGGAATTTACTTTGAGCCCGATACGGGAATTTTGACTGCCAAAGTGGTGGGTAATATTTCTAAACACTATGTTCTTATGCCTAAACTTTGCCCACCAAAACCCACCCTTGCTTCAAATGAGGTGGAAATTCCTCATTTCTTACTCATCGGGCTTTTAAAGCTTCCAAGATTTTTCATCATAAAAGCCCGATGTTGATTCTTGGAGACAACATCTAATTTGGGTGTTCGTCTTACCCACATATTTATCCCCTTGTAAAGTCAAGTTGGGGGAATCGGGTCAAGCTAAGTGCCTTAAACAAGCGCTTCGTGGGAAAGGCAACCCATGCTCTATCGTAGGTTTTATTATGTTGTTATGATTAAGTGTCTGTGTGTGAGGATGTGTGCCTCTTTCCATTCTGTTTGCTTTGTGTTTTTTGTGATTGTCCAGATTTATCCAGATTTTTGAAGCCTCTCTGTGCTCGCGGTTTTGTCCTCGATTCACTCGAAGTACAAATCCTCAACTTCATTTGGGAAAAATCCATTTTCCTATCTCTAATCGCTAACCGTTTTATCTTTAAGCATACTTAATAAACGGCTTAGGATTTACGTAGAGACCCTTCTTAAAACATTGAGGACAATGTTTAATTCTAGTATGGGGGGATCTATCGATTTGATTATGCCTGCAGCCGTTGTTTTCACGTAATCCTGTTTTTACCGTTTTTACCACCAAAATTTCAAAAAATGAAAAAATTTAAATTTTCAAAATAAATATGTGTTTGGTCCAATGTGAATTTCCTGCTGGTAGAATGAGAATAAATGTGACTCGATCAAGCATGTTGAGCTCTAGCTTGTTCCTTAACTTTTAGGCTAAGCTTTCGCGGAAATTCGCGAAGAACGAAAAATGATAGTGTTAATTATGAGTTGGATGCTAAACAAGGATTATTTGGAAATCTTAAGAGCTCATGTATGTAATTTGTGGCTTTTTCTCCCATAAGCTTCTAACCAGATTAATAATACGTGCTATTTTTGGAGATTAAACTTAAATCAACAATTTTTATGTAGTTAATAGCAAAAAATTTAGTCTTAGTCAAATATTTATAATTAAATTTAAAAAAAGTTCTTCTTCTATATATTAAAAAAAATGAAAAATGATGAAAAATGAAAAATATAATGATTATAAACTGTGGGCTGATAAAAGTTTGCTGTGCTTGGGCTCACAACCGATGTTACAGCCTTCTAAAGAAAGCCAATAGTAAGAATGATTAATCGAGACTGATAAAATTTTGCTGCATCTTGCCGGCTCACAACCGATGTTGCAGCCTTCTAAAAGGTCGAGGGTTACAATTGCATCAATGTTGTGTTTAATATTAAGTGTTAATTAATAAATAGATCTCTTTTTGTTAAATTTAAATATGCTTTTGAACTTTGACTATTTCATTTTAAGTTTTTAAATAAGTTATGTGTTGTCGGGAAGACCCTGAGAGTTTTTGAAATAAAGTCCGTGTATCCGTAATAGTCTCTGTGGGTGCAAAATCCTGGTCATAGCGCAAGGTTGGGATGTGCGAGACGACGTCGTACATGGGATGATCTCGCCTTCAAACTCAGATTCTGGGTGGAAAGTGAAGCATAGAATTTTGCAAAACGTTGTTCCATGGGTTGAAAAATCAAATGGCACTTTCACTAAGATATAATAATTGGTCTGGAGGAAAAGTTCACAAGTTTCGCAAAATATGAGTTGTGTTTGCTTCTTAATCTGATATTGAACTCGGTGATTTCTTTTAAGCTTGTTGGGAGCTAGTGATAAAGTCGGGACGATGAATTTATCCTTTTTGGGGCATTTTCGGATCGAAATGCATCTTGTTCTATGATCCCTAACGGTTATGAAAATAACGAAAGTCAATTATGTTAGTTAGTTGCTAAAAAAATGTTGTGAAAAAGGAAAGATGCAAAAATATGTGTAAGAAAAAGTTTTGTATACATTTAAAATGGTAAAAACGGGCTTTCTAAACTTGATTCTTTAATTCCCTCGATGAACATTAGCTACTTCGAGGTTATTAGTCGAGTGGATCGGATTCTTAGTTTTCTTAAGTGCTTACTTGTAGCATTGCGTGAGGACACGCAATAGTTTAGTCTCCCCCCCCCCCGTGTGGATTTTGGTAGTGTGTAATTACAAAATACTTTTACTTAATAAAACTGACCTAACACGACCTAAACGCACATAAAAATGCATTTATTATTTCTTGTTTTATGTTTGTATTGTGGCAGGTACCGGACTATTCAATAAAGGACGGAAAAACAAAGCCAAAATGACATACGAGCACGAGAACGGAAGAGCGTGAGAAAAGCATAATCTAAAGGCCATGTCAAGTCAAATCAACCCCATGAAAGTCAACAGTCAAAAGTCAAAGCGAAACGAAGAAAAAACATTATGGGCAAACCAAGTTTTTTATTAGCAGTAGGCCCAATAAGTCATTTAAATCAAGACTTAAATAAGCCTTTATCAATGAAAAAACTCATTTCCCTTTATTAACCGTACTCGGCCCAAAACCAAACGAGTCCAACCTGCTAAACCAAAAGGCCCGATCCAATCCCCTTATAACCCCGTTAGCCCAAGACCACCTTTAACCTTAACCACCGTTAGTCCTCTAAGGACTGGTGGTGAAAACATAATAAACAGCTTCAAGGGCTGTTTCTGCCAATCCCTCAAACTTCTTTCACTACAAAGGACCTAATTTGTTACTATTATATACTAGTGGAGGACAACCTGAGACCATTCCCCATACTTCACCCTTGCACCCCAAATTAGAACTCAGTCAAACATCAAACCCGACCTCTTTTCCGCCATTAACCCTTAACCCCCAAATCCCTCAACCACCATTGTCACTATTCATGTAACCCTGCAACATACAAACAAAATCCACCCCACTCCAAAACAGCTCACCCCACCTCACTAACTTACAAAAAAGACTTTGGCAATCCCCACTCACCCCATTGGTCTAAAGAATAAAGACAAATGATGAACGGCTAAGATTTATAGATTGGGGAACAAGACGAATAGAGGGCCAGGATGGACCTTGGTTTGCACTCATAAGAAAAGCACAACAAACACAAGCCTGGAAGACCAAGCAGCTTATATAAGGAGAAGAAGACAGAGATAGAAAAAAATGAGGATTAGGAGTAGTATAATGTTTTATTTTTCTATCATTTTTACTTTCTAAACCTTGTAATCTTTTAAGTTTAATGAAAATTCAGTTTAAGTTTTTTTATGCAAATTTGTCATTTCCTGTTTTAAAAACTGCTTATATTGTTCCAGCTTATTTCTTTGCTTAAAAACTGTTGTGTTAGCTATTTTAGATCTATTTGTGTTTGGTGGTTACCTGATGTTATAAATCCATTGCTTAATTCCGTTTTTAATAATAGCTTTAAAATAGACAAAAAACTTTAAAGGGTGTTTTGACATAAAGCAGTAAAATAGGGTCATACTGTGTTTCATTGAGTTTTGGGGTTACTAATCCCTTTTAACAACTTTTTTTTAAGCTGTGTCAATCTGTTTTAAAGAGTTTTTAATGTCAAATCTTAGTTTTAAGTTGTTTTCCAAAAACTTCTCCAAGTCTGGGTTTTTGAATTTCCCTCAAACTTCTCATATGTAAGCTTGTAGTTGGCCAAAAAGAAGATTTCAAAGCCTTGTTCTTGTCTTTTCATGTGTCAAAATGCAGTAGTAAATAGTGTTTGGTCATTTGAGTTTTTGTCCAAAAAAAGAAACTGTCATGTCATTTTTTGTAAGTTTTTAAAAGCCATCTTTCAATCTTGCATTTAGTTTAGTTAAAATAGTTTTTAAGGCTTGAAATTTAAAGCATAAGCTCATTAGGGTTTAGTTTACATCTGTTTTAACTTATTTTATAGTTTTAACTTATTTTTCTATCTTATTTCTAGGCTAAAAAAGGCCCTTCTGCCCCTTTAAGAAAAGCCATATCAGCATGTACTGTGTGAACAAGTCTTTTTCTTAATCCCTTTTTGTAGCTTATCTTTGTTTCAAACTATTTTGTCTTGGCTTATTCTTACAGCCCATAAGCTAATCTTTAAGCTAGTATAAGTTCCATTCCCTTAAGGGTCCTTTAAGTTGCTAAAAAATAAGCCCAAAGAATGCCCCTTAGGCTGTTTGGTATGCTTTTTGGTCATAGGTGCTTATTTGCCATTTCTTCCCTTTCTAGCTTATGTCTCTAGCTTATGTTGCTTATGCTAGCTTAATAGGTATAATAGCTATTCTGCTTTAGCTTACCGTTGTTTTCCCTTAGCTTATTTACCCTTTAAAAAAAGCAAACAATTGAGCTCCTTTAAGCCTTTAGCATAAAAAGCCAAACTGTCATCCTTTTTAGCACTTTTTTTAGCTTATCCATTAAGTTTTATTAAAAGTTGTTTTTTTGAATACTTATTCTTGTCTGTTCTTTAAGTGTGTAAAAAGAAATTAAAAAAATGTTTTTTAAAAAAGGGTGAGGCATGGGGTTCGAACCCATGACTTCCCCCTTGCATACTCAGCACCTCACACACAACCTCTGCTACCAAAACACCCTTGGGACTTTTTCATTCAAACCTTGCATCACTTTAATTATATAGTCTTTTTCCCTTTTTAAGCAATCAACCCTTTAGTAGCTTATTACTGGCTTATTTATAAGCATTTTTCAAAGTTAGCATTTTTCCTGTAATCTTCATTGTTTAAACTACTTTTCTGTATTTTTCCATAATTTTTACAATGTGTTTGCTATTTTTAAACATTTATTTTCTTTAAAACATTTTTTAATTCATATTAAATAAAATAAAAGTCAAAAAAATATAATTTTTTTTAAGATTTTCTTTTATCAATTAGGACCTAGGAAAAATAAATTTGCATTCGTAGGGTTAATTTTGCAAAATTTGTTTTTTTTAAAGAACGGGTCTTAAAGCCCGTTCTCGTTTTCGTGTCTTAAGTTTAATTGCCTTAATTTTCATGTTCCCGTAGACCTAGGTTTTCCTTTTATGACTTATGTATGCTTCCCGTATAATTTTAAGTCATTCATTTCCCTTTTTATGCTTTCCCGTAGTTTTAGGTTTAAATTCCCGTGCCTTTTTATGTTTTCTTTTTCCCATAGAATTTAGAATTCAAATTAAATCCTTGTTATTCAAGCATCCAAAAGTCAAACCAATAACGTAACTGTCAATTTCACGCCTCGTTGGGAGAACGGCCTGGGAATCGCGTGCTTCCCGGTTTACTACAATTGATTTTGATTGGTATTTTTGATTCTTATTATATATTATATTATATATTTAATATATAGTTAAGGGTTGAATTTATCATTGTCAACCTAGCTTCTGGAAAACACTTTGAAGGTGTGAATGATCAGTCGTCATCGCTACAAATACAAACAAACATTCCTTTAGTGACTTAACATGAGCAATATACTAGTAGACAACAAATAAAATCTTCAACAAAACAAACATTATAAAGTCAAAACTATTAACAAGCACGTTATGAATCTTGGTTTTAATAGTTAAAGTTAATGTGAACTAAAAAAACTCAGACACATTATATATGTGTGTTTTAAACTGTCAAATCCACTAAAAGCCTTAGGATGTAAACCAAAAGATTAGTACAACCAGTTTTGGCTAATGGGTCAATTTTTTAAACCCTTTAAATTAAAATAGAAAACATATATAATGTGGCTTTTTGGATTATTACTAGTGAAGAAACACTATTAGTATTTTTTCACACATCTTAAAAAGCCACGAGACGTATATTTTCACATGTGAAGTTGTTTTTCACACATCTTAAAAAGTTACAAGACGTATATTTTCACATGAAAATATGTTTTTCACACATCTTAAAAAGCTACAAGACGTATATTTTCACATGTGAAGATGTTTTTCACACATCTTAAAAAGCCACAAGACGTATATTTTCACATGTGAAGATGTTTTTCACACATCTTAAAAAGCCATAAGACGTATATTTTCACATGTGAAGATGTTTTTTCACACATCTTAAAAAGCTATGAGACATATATTTTCACATGTGACGAAGTTGTACACACATCTTATAGTAGTAGTTGTAAATGTGCTTATTGAAGTCGTTCACCTATACCTTTGTCGAGTGAAAACGAAGTCTACAATTAATAAAGCATAACCGTAAGTACTATCAAGACTACTAAAAAATGAATCAGCAAATAAAGTTCACAGCTTGCGCATTATTGGTTCAAGCGTTTCATCAAACAGTTGCTACGCAAAATTACATGAACAAAAATGAACATAAATTACAAGCAATCATCAAAATGAACACCAGTTACAATTATATGAATGATAAAAGTGTAAGAAGAATTTAACGTTTTGAAGACCCAATTTTAACCTAATAACCTCTAAATTAGTGACAGAAAGGTACTAAGTGCTGCCATGGAGACAACGGTGTAGTGGTGGTTTGAACGGTGGTGATCAAGCGGTGTAATGGTGGTTGTGCTGGTGGTTTAGTGGTGGTTGTGACTCGGTGTAGGGGTGGCTCTAATATGAGAGGATTGCATTCGTTTTCACCTTTTATAACACCTTGTGTTTTCAAGTCATTGACGACGTCGATAAATCTGCAATGTACCTTTTGTATTGTACGCGTTTGCTTTTAATTTCATGAATTAAGTTAAATCGCGTAAGCTAAAAATTAGCGTTCAATGTAAACGGGCATCAAACAAATAAATGTTTACATCAAGCAAGGGTTATATAATTATTTTGAGAATAATTATTAACTTTGTTCATTTTATTTTTATCGGATACGTAAAGTGTATACGTTTCGCGATAAATTACGTTTAGGCACTCCCGGAACCACCAAAACTTTTCTACGCTTCAACAAATACCCACATTTATACCCAATACATAAAAATTACTCATCAACATTACAAACATCTTCTTATTGCCGAAATTCTTGCAATGTATACAAAGTTATACATGATATATGAAAGAAAACTTCACAACTTGGTCTTGTACCATGCCTTCTCATTAAACTACACCATACCTTGTCTCTTTGACCAAGACTATGACCAAGACCATCCCTAGGACCATACCATGTCTCCTTGACTAAAGACTTGCACCTTATATACATGTATCTAGTGATGAGAGAAATCATACATGCTTAAACACTTGGTAAAAATTCACAAAACCTCTCCCTTTGTCTCTCTATATGCTACGGCATACAACACTCTCCCACACAAACCCATACAAAATTTTATTCAACCTATACACTCCTATATACATCTATCCTAAGATATTCTAAGGTGATCCCAAGCATTGGCTAACCTTTTTTAAGTATTAATCAAGAAAGGAAAGATTAGGGTTTTCTAAATCTAATCTAGGGTTTCAACTTGCAAGCTTTGGTTTTGTGGCTAAACAAGGGTTTAGCACTTGATTATCATCATCATCATACATCATAAGGTCTATTTTAAACCTTTATGCTTTCATTTTATGAGTTTTTATGTATATAATGTGCTATATAGTGAAATCACCATTAGGAATACTTTTGAAAATGAAAAATATAATTTTTCTTTTGATTATGATTTTGTGCACTTTCTCTCATG
>BQNB010044608.1:0-10633 GCA_026074375.1 Tanacetum coccineum
TTTGCTGACGTGACACCACTTTTGGAGTTTGGCACCAAGAGTTTGGCACCACGACTCCCTATGCTCTTATGCCATTATATACAAGAAAGAATGTGACGTTCTAGGCAACATATGTTTCATGTAATTATGCACAACACAAGATAAAGAAAACCCTGTTTGTAGTTTACAAACACGATGAATGGAGTTAAACGGTCTAGCACCAACAATTCGACCGCCGTTGATTTAAACAAAGGTAATATTCATTTATGCTTATAATGTTGATAAATGATTTATTTAAAATTTAATACGTAATAATACTTTCATTTCACTCAATTTTATGCTAGATAAATGCAAAGCATTCTCTAATAAAGATCCTTGGGCAATGCAAACGTGAAAAAAAGGAAAGAAAAACTCTGCCTACTTTGAAGAAAGTTCAACTCATGTAAATATCGCTCATAATAGGGTACCGTTCGGAGCATTGCACAATATGCTAAATACTAACAATACTAACAGTGCTCTAAATAGCCTGCCATTACAAACAACATCGCCTCAAAACCTATCAACAAATAAAGAAAATATAACACCATTAAAAACACCACATTCCTATGGTTCAACATCTCTAGGCAGCAATGTAAGTGTAGACCCAGCTATTCAAAAAAACGAGAATACAATAGGCTTAATTACCAACCTTGTACAGAAAAGAAAAAAGACAAAACAAATGCTAACATGCAAGCACAGAAACCGGTAGGAACTACACAATATCTTTCGGGCTTGACGCGTGAAACAAACATAGGTAATTTTTTTACGAATTATTTTGTTCTTTACGTAATTTTCCGTCATATTACTAACACACGTTTTAAATTGCAAACCAGATGATCGACATGGTAGTAACATATTGTTCCCCCTATTTGATCAAGAAGACAATCAAACTATGGATGGTAAGCCTCATTAAGGAAAGCAGTTCTTGCTCTTTACTGCATGTATTTACTTTATTCCTGTATACCTATGTAAAAAACATTGTTGTTGTAGATCCAACCATTCAAAAAAAGAAACAATATGACAAAAATCGTTACCAACGACGTAAAGAGAACACAACGGGCGAAAATGATAACATGAAAGCACGCACAATTGAAGGAACTTCACAAACTGTTTCGGCCTTTACCCGTGAAACCAACATAGGTACCAAAAAAATTGTTTGCTTATGTTATTTTTTCCTAAATTTGGTGTCATATTACTAATACACGTTGTAAATTGTCAAACCAAATGCTCGCCATGGTAGTAACATATTGTTGCCCATATTTGATCAAGAGTACAATCAAACTATGGATGATAAGCCTCGTTTAAGATATTGCTTTTGCTCTTTACTACATGTATTTACATGGTACCTATATACCTATGTAGGAACCAACATTTTCGTAGACCCAACATTCAAAAAAGGAAACAATACGACAAAATTCGTTACCAACAGCGTAAAGAAAAGCACATAGCGGTCGAAAATGCTAACGTGGAAGCACGCACAATGGAAGGAATGACACAAAATCTTTCGGCCTTGACACGTGAAACCAACATAGGCACCAAAAAATTGTTTCCTTATGTTATTTTTTATTGAAAATTTTGGCATATTACTATTACACGTTTTAAATTGCAAACCAGATGATCGAACTGTTAATAATCTATTGTTGACTCTATTTGATCAAGAGTTGGATCAAACTATGACAGGTAAGGTTCATTATACAATATGTTTTTTTGCTCTTTCCTCCATGTATTTATATCATAGCTATGTAGGCACCAAGGTTGGAGAAGACCCAACCATTCAAAAAACTAGAAAATACAACAAAAGTTATTACCAGCGCCGTAAAGAACATGATAACTTTCAAGGCAATTCGTATGATTTTGTATACAATGGGCTTCCTAACGAGCATAGTTTATTGAAGGAGCAGCCATCATGTGTCCATTGTAGAGCAAAGAAAATGCAGTATGAGTTCCCTACTTTTTGTTGCATAAAGGGTAAAACGACTTTGCAGCCCTTAGACATTTCTCCAAAACTATACAACCTATTCACATCACAATGTCAGTTAGGAAAAATGTTTAGAAAAAATATACGTGCGTACAACACAAACTTTTCCTTTGCATCGATGGGTGTAAACTTGGATAAAATATACAATGCTAGGGGCTCTGGAGTATATACTTTTCGTGTGCAAGGAGGTATATATCATAAAATAGATCAGTTGGTTCCTAGAGACGGAGAGCCAAGGTACTTACAGTTGTACTTTTATGACGTGGAATCTGATTTTGAGCACAAGTTAAAATGGCCTAATCTTGATAGAGAGATTATCACGATATTATCACGTGTTCTTGCACCAAATCCATATGTTCGGACATTTCGATCACTTGGAAACCTTGGTCCACTTAACAAGTATAGGGTCGAATTAACTGAATCAGTTAAGGTCGATCAAATACTTTACAATCGTCTGACAACGTTTGAGGTAAAAATATGATTATGACCATCCTACGTCTTATCTAAATATAAAACTCGTATATCTAATCTTATACTCTTACCTTAAATATTTTTATCATGTAGGTCGCTAGTATTTGGGTGGAAGGTAATGAGAACATCACTATATACAAGAAAAGTATTGTTGTGTATGGAAGATCTGAATACCCTACACAAATACAACCTTATTTTGCTTCCTATGATCCTTTGTCTTATCCAATGTTTTTTCTAAACGGTGAGGCTGGATGGCATTCTCGAATAGCAAGGGAAGGTGTAGAAATAAGAGAACTCGACGATGCTCATGATGATGTCGCTGAAGACGAAGAAGGTACTAAAGTAATCATAATAGGAATATAATATATCACTCTGTCTTGTTTAATACCATCTTACAATAGTATCGTATAGTAAATGTATGCCTTACAAAATCTTTGAAACATCACCACGCAGGGATTAACACAACAACCGGTAGAAAAACAGTTACTATGCGAGAATATTACTGTTACAAATTCCAGATTCGACCATATCATAACTTGATCATGTTTGGAGGGCAATTGTTTCAACAATTCGTGGTAGATACATACATAAAGATCGAGACTTGACGCTTACAATTTTGTGAAAAAAAACAAACCACAAAAAGAGCCGACTTGTATCAAGGAATCGTTGATTGTGTTAATGTCGGGGAGGTTGATGCGTAAATTGTTTTAAATAGTATTTTACCAAGTTTTAAATTTATAAAACTCGTTTACCAATACACGCACTAACAGGCAGAGAACCCAGTCGTATGTAGTGTAGTAGTTTGGTAAATCCGAGGTCGTCCCAAGAGCTAAGGTTAAATAGTTTAATTTGATTATTGTCACAATTAAAAATGGTTTTAGGTTTGATTTTAAGAACTACGAAAAGTAAATGCAATAAAGTAAATAGATAGAAGAATTCAGGGAGAAAGGCGTGCTAACCTAACCATTTCACTATCAATGATACGATTATAATTTCCTGTGCAATGTTCAATTATAAGTTCTATGAGTGGTTCTAATGTCGACAAACCTGAATTTTCATTTGAGGTTTGTCCTATACTTACTCTGCGATTATGTCGTAACATCTCACAAGGGTTACGCCGTAAACATTTCGAAGCCTATAAATAGAGCCCTCCTCCGGCTCATTCAGCATCACTCACTTCCACCACTCTACACACAGTTATAAGGGGTGAACCAAATCCCCAAGGTTCGAAGCATTTCATCAGAAGGTCCAAGGGAGAAGTCACTTTACGCAGTTATTGTATTTAATCGTTCATTTCTTCCTCTGTAAGAATTATGATGATTCAATCCATGTTTTTATTCATTAATTCTTGCATTGCTGTTACCATGAGCGGCTAAGCACTCTTAGTGCTGGCCTAACCATGTATCTACTATTGTTATGATTACGATTTCCTGTTCAATTGTGGTTCTATTAAGTATTCTTATAGCCTTTCATTGATCCTTATGTTTTGGTAGTGTAGATGGTGGCTTAGATCTTGTTAATCATGATATTAGACTTACCATTTTGAACTTAAGATTAGTAGGATACTAGGGTAGCTTGACATCTATCCCTAGTGTAGGAATTAACCAGATTACCGCCTTTGTCACATTATATACTTTAAAAGTATAGGAACTCTTTCAGAGAGGGTTAATAATCGGTTTAGATTATAGATTGGTCTTAAGGGTAGTTGGAATTTGACCACTGCAAGCTTGGATGCCCTGCTCGTGTGATCGTAAGGGAATGTGGGATCGCCTATGTTACGCCGTAATGCTGACTCAGATGAATCATCTCTTATAAATTTGAATGTTGCGACGTAAAGTAGGAGAGGCTTTACGTCGTAAAGGGTGTGATGACTTATTTCTTCGTTGGAGTATGTTATGGCATAATCCTTCGGGGGTGTTACACCGTAAACTGACTCGGACTCTTCACCTTGTGCATTTCATGTCCAAATCCCTTGTATTTTGCTAAAATGCTTACTTGGTCCATGAAAACTAATAATAAACAATTAAGTAATGCTTTCGTACATTAATAACATATTTGTAAGTATTTTTATAAGGAATTTGATATTAAAATGTATTAGCTATTTGATGTTATCAAATATCCCCCACTTGACTTCTAATTGCCCTCAAGTAGAACCGTTTAGAATAATTCATAAAAAGATTTCTCCAATTTGACTTGAAGAAATAAATTTATAAGTCACTTATGCTAGAAAACATCATAGCCGAACACCTCACGAAAAGGGGATCCAAAACACTCAACTCTCATTACTAATCTAAGTGTTCAATTTCGTGGTGATCACTCAATTACACAGACACAATATGTGTTCTATCATAAGCTTGGAAAGTACACAAGTCTCCACCAACTAGAATTAGAGTCTAAACAGTCTCCAAGGCAACATGGGTAACATTTGGTTAATTGGGTGATATAACTAGTCTAAAGTAATCTAAGGCTGTCATAACTAGCTACTGTCCATCCAAGGTCCAAGAGTCTGGGTTTGAAAATCTAATCTTTGATAATGGGCTACTAGCTCAATTCTTCATATTTGTTGAGATGGCTTGGTGCAATAATGGGCTACTAGCTCCATAATTTTTAACTTATTTTGCACCATCTTTACATTTTTGAGCACATGGGTGGCTTTTTATTTACACCCTCTTTTCTTCATTTTCTTTCTTTGTAAATTGATTTCGCTAGTCCTGCTAGAAGGTATTTGAGCTTTTTTGTAAATTGATTTACACTCTTCAACCACCGTTTTGAGGATGTCAATTAAAGCCTCTTCTTCTTCATCCTTATCCTGCCTAATCATGCGTTTACTCATTTCTGCATTCAACCATTCATCTACATCTTTGTCATAACTCACTTCTTCTGTTTCATGATGAGAGTTAGGTGTAGAGAGTTGACAATCAGTAGGGTCTTTTTCTAAAGGTTCATGTATATCATTGTGATAACATCAAATATTTAATACTTTTTGGTGGCAAAATACCCCCTATATTACCTGCAAATGTTTCACAAGTACTCGAAAACGAGATATTTTTTTATTGTTTTGTAGTTTTCAGGTGAAATGCAGGAAAGTGACAAGAAACAAGGGAAAAAGGACTTAAAGTGTAAATTCTAAAGAATGTTACGGCGTAACACCAAAAATGGTTACACCGTAACATAAATTAAGCAAGTACGAAGATCAAGGAAGACTTTACGGCGTAACACCATATCTAGTTACGCCGTAACCATATATTTGGAAGGAAATCTTGTCAAAGTTATAGTTACGGCGTAACACCTTATCCAGTTACGCCGTAACCAAGAGAATCTACAAATATGGAATGAAGATCACGTACTTATGGACATTATTTGAAGGTTATGGCGTAACACCATATCTGGTTACGCCGTAACAACTGCTTAAATATGGAATGCCGTGTAAGAAGGTTACGGCGTAACACCTTTATTGGTTGCGCCGTAACAGGTTCAAAACCTATAAATAGAGGCCTCATTCAAGCTATTCCGACATCACTTCCTCCACAGCCAATTGGAGAGGCGACAAAGGCTTCCAACCTTCGAAGAATTCCACCTGGAGTCCAAGGGAGATCACACTTTACTTACTTTTTGTATTTAATCGTTCAAATACGAATACTGTAAGAATTATGAGTTTTCAATCTATGATTTCTTCTATCTCTTACTGTGTTTCCGTTACCATGAGCGGCTAAGCACTTAAAGTGCTGGCCTAGTTATGTAATTACTGTTGTTATGATTGTTTCCTGTTAGATTATGGTTTCATTAGATATTCCTTGACTATCGTGTAACCCTGGGTTTTGGTAGTACGGGTGGTTTGGACCTAGCTTGCCCTATAATTAGATTATCTTGTCAATATGGGATCCAATGGGTACTAGGGAGGATCACTAACTCCTTACCTGGTGTAGGAACTGACAGGTCATCACACTTATCACTCAATACTTAAAAAGCACATGAACTCTTTAAAAGAGGGTTAATAATCTTTATAGATTATTAGATATGTTTTGGAAATAGTTAGGATTAATCACTGCAACCTGGATAACCTACCTCCCAAATTATTCGAGACTGATTCGAAATCGTAGGGAGTATAGGATAGACTATATAGGCACATTCAAGTCTATCGACCTTAAAAACCGCTGATGAAACCATAGTTTAACATTGTACATGAATGCATTCTCATAACAATAGTAATGAAGTAACTAAGCTAGCATGTTTTCTCTCTTGATATTTCCAAATCCTTTACTTTCCAGTTATTTATTTTATTGTTATTTTTAATTTCTTTCAATTCAAATCAAAAACCATTTTTAAAACGTGACATTTCAAATTAAAACTAATTACAATTTAGCTTTTGGGACGACCTCGGATTTACCATTTTATACAACCCACAATTGGGTTCTTTGCCCGTTAGTGCGTGCTTAGGTAGATCGAGTTTTATAAATTTAAAACTTGGTAAAAATATATTTCAAAAGAAAATACGCATCAAGTTTTTGGCGCTGCTGCCAGGGAGCTAAAAATCATTAGTTTTAACATGAGTAATACAGAACAACCAGAATCAACTGTCAACGAATACCTAACTAGGGTAAGAGAAGACAGCGGACCTGGAGTTGTCAAACCTTTTTTTAAAGAAAATATTAAGTTCGAATTCTAGGGTCAATGCATTGACGAACTAAAGGACAATGTGTTCCTTGGAAACAATGATGAAAATCCACTCGAATACATCTCAAATATCACATCTGTTGTCAACCTCTTCCAATCTCCTGGAGTATCAAGAGACCATGTAATGCTCATGGCATTCCCTTTTACGTTGAAAGGAAAAGCCAGATTGTGGATAAACCGGTTGTCAGCAGGATCCATTACAACCTCGGACCTCCTGACAAACGCCTTTCTAAGCAGATACCGCCCACTTTCCCAAATTATAAGACAAACCAAGGCTATCAGAAAATTTTGGCAAGAATGCAACAAACCCTTACATCTTGCATGAGAACTGTTCAACGATCTGCTTTATAATTGTCCAGAGCATAAAATCAATGAGCACGAACAACTACAAATTTTCTACCAAGGGCTAGACCCCAGAACTAGAAAGGAGGCGGATTTCATGGGACCTATCCCAAGAATGACACCAGCCGCTGGAATTAAGGCCATCGATGAATTGTCAAAACACACTCTCTCTTGATATAAAGAGGAGGAATACAAGGAAAATGATTTTGACAAAGTACTCAAACATATCAATGATTTCGAACACAACATTAGTGTTCTTAACGAGGAAGTACGAATGGTGCAACACCAGTACAAAACTCCAAATGATGAAAGGGATACTCTTCTGGAAGAAACCGTAAGCTCTTTCATTAAAGAAGCTCACTGGAGGCAAAAGAAGAGTGCGAGTTTTGTTTAGAGAATTAAAAGGAAATACGACAGGACGTTCAAGAATCAGGCTTCTGCTATTAAAACTATTGAAAAAAAACCTCAACCGAATTACTGAATCAATACAAGGGAGGGGGGTTGGTACTCTTCCAAGCTTTACCGAAACAAATCTGAGAGGATTAGCTCATGCTATTACCACTCGCAGTGGGCTAAATTACCAACCTCCTAAAAACCCCCTTAAGAATAGCAACGACTACAAAACATCACCACCAAACATATCCCTACCACTGAGAAAATAAACCCTGAACAAACACATAATAGCACTAAAATGACTGATCCACCAATCCCTTTTCCCAAACGACTAAAAAGGAGAAGGAAAAAAGAACAATTTCAAAAATTCCTAAAGAACCTCCAACAACTTCACATCAACATCCCATTTATATAAACCCTCGAACAAATGCCAAATTACGCCAAGTTTATGAAGGATCTTCTTTCAAGAAAGGGAAATAGAAGTGAAGCATCTAAAATTATATTAAATGAACAATGCTCCACAGTCGTTCTGAACAAAGTCCCTCCTAAAGAAAAGGACCCAGGAGGTTTCACTATACCATGTGTAATAAAGTGGAATTACGAGGGCCTTGATTGATCTGGGGGCTAGCATAAGTTTGATGCCATACTCGATGTTTCTACGACTAAACCTAGGTGATCTTAAACCCACACGGATGTGTATCGAGCTTGAAAAAAAACCACTCAGTTTCCAAAAGGGATTGCGGAAAATGTATGGCGACCATCCCCTACCTTCTCCCCACCAACCCCACCCCTCTAAAAAATAACCCCCCCCTTAAAATATTATCTAGGCCCACCCACCACACTAAATACAATCCAAAAAGATCGACAAATTTGTTTTCTCAGTCAACTTTGTAATACTTAATATGAAAGAAAACCATAGAATTCCCATTATTCTAGGAAGACCATTTTTGTCCACAACACATACCATGATTGATGTTTTTAATAAAAAGATATCCTTCGAAGTAAGAGATGAAATCATCACCTTTTATTTAGAAAAATCTATGAGATTTCCCCCGTCTGATGAGAACGCCTGCCATTTTGCGGACATAATTGAGATTTCCATCGTCGACAGTATTATAGAAATTCTTCCTCAAAACTACGATAATTCGATTGAACCCATTCTTGACCATCTTCCTGAAGATTGTAATAACCCTGATCTCTTTACTACAAATTCTATCGACGAAGAAATACATATCCTAAAACTCAAAGAACTCCCCTCCCACTTAGAATATGCTTTTCTGGATAACAACCGCGAATTACCTGTCATCATCTCTTCATTATTATCTGACCAAGAAAAAAGGTTACTATTGGAAGTCCTTACCAAACATAAAAAAGCCTTGGCATGGAAAATCTCTGATATTAAAGGAATCAGTCCCTCTTTCTGTACTCATAAAATTTTAATGGAAGAAAATTCCAAACCCACCGTACAACCTCAACGTAGATTAAATCCTAAAGTCCAAGATGTGGTAAAAACCAAGATTTTAAAGCTTCTTGACGCATGACTAATCTATGTCATTTTCGATAGTCCTTGGGTAAGCCCAATTCAAGTGGTTCCTAAGAAGGGAGGAACTACTGTGATTGCCAACAAAGATAACGAACTAATTCCAACACGAACAGGCACATGATGGAAGGTATGTATCGATTATCTTTACTACTTTATAAAGCATTTAGCCTATTTTCTAAAAATTGAATTAAGTAAAAAACATTTCCTTTTTAGGAAATTTTATATTGTATATGTTTTATCAATATTGAGGTCAATGTAACTAAAAATAAAGTGTCTATTTTTAACAGTCCATTTAAGCGTATTAATGTAGTCCATTTGTAACAATCCATTTAAGTGTATTAATGTAGTGCATTTGTAACGGTCCATTCATTTCAACCTACTATGAAACACTATTTAAGTGTATTAAGTGTAAATAATAAACCTAAGGAGTATAAAAATCTAACACACTGAATAAAATTACTCCATCATTATTTTTCATCTCTCAAAAAAGCACAAACACCTCTCACTCTCTTTTTTAAAACCATAAAATCCCGCTGCCATACATATGAAATTTTGTTGCCACCATCATTTAGTTTTGCCGCCACCTTTGCCAACATCATGTGCCGTCACAACGACCGGTTTACATTGTTTAGGTGGGTTTGGTTAGTTGTTTTGAAGTAGGTGGTGAGGCTGGTGCTTTGTGTATTTGTGGTTTTGATTGTGGTGGTTAGTGATTGAGATCAAACATGAACTGGTTTTTGGTTTATGTCATGGTGGTTTCATGGTTTCGTTTTCGGGTCTTAGCCGGATCTTAGTATGTAGTTTTAGCCTTAAACCGTTGTGAAAATGTTGTGGCGAAGGGCTTTCTTTGTTTTGTGTTAGATCTAATTCCTTGTAAAACTTTGGACTTAAAGATTGTTTCATGTCGTGATGAAAATCATATGTTATGATGGGAGATGAAAGATATATAATTGCGGCGTGTAAAACGAGTTTTCAAGGTTTGTAAACTTGCTTTTTATATTTTTGTTAGTTTTTGTATTTGTATTCTATTTGTATTGTTTTGAATTTTTGTTAGTTGATGGGTTATCTCTACTTCTCTACTATCTTATAAAGGATATAAGACATCCCTAAAATGGAAGTCTTAAAAAAATTAAGAACAAAAAATATTTCTTTAAAAGAAAATTAACAAACTATTAATCAATATTGTATTATTGTTCATCCCAACTGAAAAATAA
>BQNB010044608.1:19631-44782 GCA_026074375.1 Tanacetum coccineum
ATGATCTCCCATAGAGTGTAATCAATGCACCTTAGGTACTGCTCCATTCTCATCCTCCAAAGTTCATACTCACCAATGGTTTCAGTAGATTGAGAATCCATTGCTTTTTGAAAAAGTAGATCTTATGTGTAGAAAAGAGTTCTTCTTATTCAAAGCTTCTCACAAGCTCTAATACCACTTGTTGGTCCTGGTTATATAGGATCTTGCTTAGCTTGTTTAAGGCTTAGTTGTATTGAATAAATCCAAGACAACTATGGTAGAAACATTGATTGAGAATATCAAAGACTATGCGGAATCTAGTCTATGATACTAAGAAGAACAAACAATGAAACAGTAATATGATTCACAAACAGTTTAACCAAAACTTTCAGCCTCAATATATTATACGAATACTCTTAATAGTATTAGGGTTTACAACCTTGAAGCTATATAGATATGATCACTGTCTAATAATCGTATCAATAATCATATCTATCTCAATGACCTATGACCTCCTTTTATAGACACAAGGAGTTATAGTCAACATACAATACTTTCTATCAGTCTAAAAGATATACAATATCTTTTCTATCAATCAATAATCTTTTCCTAAAATATCTCATACATATCATATACATAGTTGTATTCTTCTCATCAGCATTATCTTGAAGCAGCATTATCCTTGCAGCAGTCTTAATCATGCAGCAGCAGTAATATTGTACTAGCAGCACTAATATTGAACTAGCAACATTAACTTTGTTCCAGCAGCATTAACTCTGAACTAGGAGTAGTAACTTATACACCATTAGCATTAACTATGTACAAGCATTAGTAACCACTTAGAATATTTTCTTCATTCTTCATCAGTAGTACTAACTTTACTCTAGCAGTACCACCTTATACTAGCAGTAGTAACTAGCAGTACTAAGTTACACTAGAAGTACTAAGTTATACTAGCAGTAGTAATATACTCTAGCAGTAGTAACTAGCAGTATTAACTACTTAGCATATATTTCATCAAGATTACTAAACAACATTAAGTTTTGCTTAGCAGTAGTAACTCTAACCTTAACAGTATTAACTTGTGCTTGAGCAGTATTAACTTTGAGCTTGAGCTTGAGCAGCAGTAACTTCAATAGCACTTGGATGTCTTTGAATCCCAACAATAATCTACTTGTACCCCCATTAGCCAGACAATACAAGATAGTGGCATCCTTATTAGATATTTGATCTAGGCCACCTGTTTTCCCACCTAAACATTGAATGATTTGAGCCATCAGCAACTTCTACTTAGGAGGAAGGTACCTCTTTTTGAGAGTTCCTTTTGCCCCAATCTCCCTACTGTATCCTATTGTTTCAAACCATGGTCCTACTATTGTTATGGAGGGTGGGGGAACATACATACTTAAGTAAGGTAGGTATTGTGCCCTAAGAGCATTTCTAAAGGTGGTGATACCTATGTCTCCTCTAACTCCACCTGTAGGAGTGGATACCGAAACTTTAGAGTCTTCTAAGGTCTTTGCTGTATACCAAAATTCACTCAGGTACTCTTTGTATTAAGTTGAGGCTCTTGCAAATGCTTCCTTTAGACAGCATTTAGAAATGAAGTCTGACACAACCTCAAAGTAGTCTTGGTTAGGGTGTGAGGGATATAGAAGTGCAACTACATTGTTGGTGGTGAAAGTGATCTCATCAAAGGAGAAATCAACCTGGCTTGCAGGTAGGAAAGGATTTAGGCTTTCGGGTTTGTCAAGAGTGACAAGTTCTTCTTTAGGAGTGATTCCAGGTGATGAGGGATTGTGTGATGATGATTCTGCCATTTTGAGTAGTGAGGGTTTTGAAGGTTTGATTTGGTTTGAGGTGTTTTTGTTTTTGTTTGTGAGAATGAGTTGTTGATTGGTTTGTTGTGATTTATATGACTGATGAAATTACAAATTTTTCTTTGAGAAATTGTAATTATCATTTGAGGTTATAAAGTTATGGGAATGTTTAAGGTTTGTTTTCAACATGTATGCTAAACTTTGTATTAAATGAAAGTCAGCAAAACATGCATCTGACACATAGAACAGTGAATAGCCATCTATTCAACTGAAAAAGTAGGTGAGAGAAAGATGATGAGGTCATTCTAACTTTTGGACATTTACTTTTAATATATTTAAATTAACCAATTCCTTTGGGAAAAAATATATTACTTTTAAAATTACATTTGTTTTAAAGCTGACCTTGAGATTGATGTTTGAAAAAGCTAGACTAGGTTCAGGTTTGATGATGTTATGTCATGCTGAAGTGATTATTGTAATCTTCATCATCATCAATCTTCCAGTGAAGGCGACAAAACCACACATACTTATGCAAATCCATGAATGAGACATATGTGATTGCTCAGTTACTTTACTTAAGCAAGCTAAAGGTTACATGCAAAGACTGAACTGATATTTAACATGAAAGTTTGTTCAGTTTTGGATGAAAGCGCTGAAGCTTCAGTTTTCTTCAGGCAGTGATGAAGCTTCAGGTTTTGAATCAATGTTCAGCATACCTAGTTCAACAATCAATCTTTTGAAAGTTCGCTCATCCAGAGGCTTGGTGAAGATATCAACAAGTTGATATTGAGTGGGAATGAAATGTAATTCAATGTCCCCTTTGAGAACATGATCTCTGATAAAGTGATATCTGATATCAATATGCTTTGTTCTTGAGTGTAGAACTGGATTGTTTGAGGTTGCAATAGCACTAGTGTTATCACAAAATATAGGTACCTTTTCATATATGATGTCATAGTCAGTGAGTTGACTTTTCATCCATAATATGTTGGCACAACATCTAACAGCAGCTACATATTCAGCTTCAGCTGAGGACATAGCTATAGATTACTGCTTTTTAGCACTCTAGCACACTAGTTTGCCTCCTAGCAACTAACAAGCACCTGAGGTGCTTTTCCTGTCCATGTTGCATCTAGCATAGTCAGAGTCTGAGTATCCTTTTAGGTCAAAATCTAAACATTTTGGATACCATAGACCAAGACTAGGAGTACCTTTTAGGTACCTAAAATTTCTCTTAACATCAATAAGGTGAGATTCCTTAGGATTTGCTTGATATCTTACACAAAGACAAGTTGAGAATTGAATGTTAGGTCTGCTTACAGTTAGGTACATTAGTGATCCAATCATACCTCTATACTGAGTCTCATTTACGGCTTTTCCATTGAGATCAGGTCCTAAGTTGTTAGGGGGTACCATTGGAGTTTTCACTGATGAGTCATTTATGTCATACTTTTTTAGCAAATCCTTGACATATTTTTTTTGGTTGATTGAAATACCTCTTTCAGATTTTATAATCTGAAATCCAAGGAAGTAGGTGAGGATACCCATCATGCTCATTTCATATCTTTGAGTCATCAGTTCAGCAAACTGTTTGCACAATTTTATGCTGGTGGACCCAAATATAATGTCATCAACATAGATTTGAACCAAAATCACATCAGTTTGAGTTTTGTAGATAAACAGAGTGTTTTCTATCTTACCTCTTACAAACTTGTATTCAGCGAGAAAGGTTGAGAGAGTTTCATACCATGCTCTTGGAGCTTGTTTAAGCCCATAAAGGGCTTTGTCCAATTTGCAGACATGGTTGGGGAACGTACTACTCTCAAAATCTGGAGATTGTTTGACATAAACTTCTTTTAGTTTACAATTGAGGAATGCACTTTTGACATCCATTTGATAAACTATGAAGTTCATGTATGTGGCAAAGGCAAGAAAGATTTTGATTGCTTCAAGTCTTGCAACTGGAGCAAAAGTCTCATCACAATCTATGCCTTCTTGCTGATTGTAGCATTGAGCTACAAGTCTTGCCTTGTTTTTGATGACAATTCCAGTTTCATCCTTTTTGTTCCTGAATACCCATTTTGAGCCAATTATGGTTTTACCATAAGGTGCAGGAACTAATGTCTAGACTTTGTTTCTAGCAAATTGGTTTAGTTCATATTGCATGGCATCAAACCATCCAGGATGCTTTAGTGCTTCAGAGACCTTTTTAGGTTCTTCTTCAGAAAGAAAATCTACAAAGAGACATTCATGAGCTGAAGCAGCACTAAGTTCTTTGGCCATGGTTCTTGTAAGCATTCTAGCCCCTAGATTACCAATGATATTAACCAGCTCAATGTGTTTGTCCTAAGACCATCTGTCTTGAGGAGCTGGAGTGCCATTGATGGAATGGGTAAGGGTGGATTTAGGATTGGAATTGTATCTTGTACTGAAGTATCCTCTACACTTGGAGAGGATAAGTGTTCAGAGATCTGAATGTCTTTAGTGTTTGGGAGATTATCAATGATTTGTTCATCATTGGTGTGATTGGAATGTTCAGACAGATTATCATTTAAGATTTCATCAGTCTGAGCAGATTGATCATTTTGATCAGCTTGACCATTTTGGTCTGATGAAACTTCAGTTTCAAGGAAAACTGGTTCAGGACTTTCATAGGGTTCTATGAAGGATACGTCATTGCTGTTTGTTTGATACCTTTGAGAAGGTTCATAAGGATGAAGATATTCATCAGGTGGATATCTTTCTGTTTCAACAATGTTGATGTTGTCTACTGAAGGTTTTGAGAATTTTATAGCATCAGGGCTTTCATCAAATGTGATGTGATAGGCTTCTTCAATTTGATGTCTTCTAGTGTTGAAGACTCTGAAGGCCTTGGAGATAAGTGAGTATCTAAGAAGATAACCATCATCAGCTTTTTCATCAAATTTTCCTAAGTGATCTTTATGATTGTGGATATAAACTGGACATCCAAAGACATGAAGAAAATTGATGTTTGGGATTCTCTTACGAAAAATTTCATAAGGAGTTTTGAGATGTCTTTTCACAATGGTGGATCTGTTTTGAGTGTAGCATGCAGTGGCTACAGCTTCAGTCCAGTATTGTTTAGAAAAGATAGATCCTGAAAGCATGGTTCTTGCAGCTTCTATGAGGGTTCTATTTTTTCTGTCAGCAACACCATTTTGTTCAGGTGTGTAGGGAGAGAAGTTTTGAGAAATCCCTTTTTCATTACAGAAGTTGACAAGGATGCTATTTCTAAATTCAATACCATTGTCAATTCTGAGTTGTTTGACTTTGATGTCATTTTGATTTTCAACTCTTTTGATGAAGGACATGATGGTTTCAGGTGCTTAACTTTTCTTTTTAAGAAGTATACCCAAGTATACCTTGAGTACTCATCAATAATGACAAGAGTATACTTTTCATGGTTAATGGACCTAGGAGTTACAGGCCTAAATAAATCCATGTGAAGAAGATGAAGACATTTCTTGATAGAAGATGGCTGTTTTGTTTTGAAGCTGGCCCTATGATGCTTTCCCTTTTCACATGATGAACATGGTTTGTCCTTTGAGTAGACAAGTGAGGGAAGACCAATAACAAGATTTTGTTTTATGCCAAAGCCAGTTGAGCTTTTCAGTAGCTTTGACAAAGAAACAAGATTCTTGAGCAGAAGATGTCATGTCAAGAACATATACATATCTTACTCTTGGAGCAATCATTACAACTTCTTTGTTGGAGTTGAAGATTGTTCCTCTTTTCTTATCAAACTGAACAATATATTTAGCATAACAGTTGTTTCAACTCGTTAACTACAATTGATTTTTCTTGCAATTGAGCTTTCAGATCAGTTATCTCAAAAGATTTGTCATTGATTTCTGTAATCAAATAAGCATCATATATTTTCCAAGATTCATCACAAATCATTTTCTCTTTATCATGTTGCAAAGAAAGTTCAAGAGAAATGCAATATTCCTCAAGTTTTGTAAATCGTTTTGTTAGCTCGTCAAAAGACTTGTTTGATTCTTGCTGATTCATTCACACTTTTAGACTCTTGATTTACCGTGTTACAACGTTCTACGTAACCTTTCATTTGTTCAATTACATATAATATCATAACATTATTATCTTGTTTAGGAGGAGGAACATATTGAGCAGCATCGTTCTCAATAGTAACCATATAATCATCATACGAAATAACATTACTATCACTCGTAAGTTCATCACATGAATTAGTATTAGAAACAAAGTGTTCATTATATTCTGTCTCTTAAACCGCAATATTAAGCACATCATCCTCATGATAAGTGCCAAATGTCAAATGTTAAACTAGATTACGCAAAACCAAAATCCAAACACAATGATAAAATAGTCAAAAATTTATCGATAATAAGTAACTTACTAGAGTTGACCGAATACTAAATATAGATTTTTCGATCATAAAACGTAAATGCGCATCCACATCATTGCACATTCTAAGATATTCAATCCGACCCATCTTTAAACTAGACTACATTGAACTAAAATTTAGTATATCACAAATATAGTCAAACTTCTACATTTTAAAATAATTCAATAACTTAGCTTTTTTATCATTTGTTTAAACTAGTGAAGTTGTTTATTTGACTCGAACCAAAAAGTTAAAAGGAGTGTATTTAGAATTTTGACCAACTTAAATTCGTTCGGTTTTATTATAAAATGAAGTCAATACTAAACTAGAGTTTGACCTGAGTTCTAAATTTAGATTTTTCAGTCTTAAAACTTATGTTGCTTAAAAAACGCAACTTGATATCAAATGTGAAACTAGACTACACTAAAATAAAATCCAAAGACAACAATATAATAGTTAAAAATTTACCAATAATAAGTAACTTACGAGAGCTAACCGAGTACTAAATTTAGTTTTTCAATCATAAAATGTAAATGCACGTCTATGTCATTACACTTTCTAAAAAATTCAATATGCTCCTATCTTCAAACTAGAATCATATTGAACCAAAACTCAGTATAACACAAATATTGTCAAACTAAAGTTGTTTACTAGACTAAAACCAAAAAGTTAAAAGGAGTATATTTAGAAATTTGACCAACGTAAATTTATTTGATTTTATTGTAAAACAGAGTCGATGCTATACTAGAGTTTGACATGAGTTCTAAATCTAGATTTTTCAATCTTAAAACATAAATTTCTTAAAAAATACAACACAATACCACACGTTAAACTAGATGACGCTAAACCAAAATCCAAAGGCAACATTAAAATAGTCAAAATTTTACCAATAATAAGTAAATTACTAGAGTTTTTTTTTTGAACGACAACTTTTATTAAGCTAGCAAGGAGCTAGAAAAAGAACATTACAAAGAAATTAAATTTGGGGATTTTAACCAGCACTCCCAAGAAAATTTCCTATTACATCTACTATTGCACCAAGAAAAAGATCTAGAAATAAATTACTAGAGCTAACCGAATAATAAATTCAGATTAATCTATCATAGAATGTAAATGCACATCTACGTTGTTACTCTCTCTAAAAAAAATTAATCCGAACTCATCTTTAAACTAGACTACATTGAACCCAAATTAGTATAACGCAAATATAGTCAAATTTTAACATTTTAAAATAATTTAATATTTGAGCTTTTTTTATCTTTTGTTTAAGCTAGTAAAGTTATTTATTTGACTGGAACCAAAAAGTTAAAAGGAGTGTATTTATAAACTTGACCAATTTAAATTTATTTAGTTTTAATGTAAAACCGAGTCAATGCTAAAGTAGAGTTTGACTTGAGTTTTGAATTTAAATTTTCCAATCTTAAAATATAAACTCCTTAAAGAATACAGTCTGATAACAAATGTTAAACTAGACTACGTACGCTAATCCAAAATCTAAAGACAACAATAAAATAGTGAAAACCTTACCAATAATAAGTAACTTATTGGAGCTTACTAAACACTAAATTTAGATTCTTCGATCATATAACGTAAATGCACATTTATGTCATTGCAATTTCTAAAATAATCAACCCGATCTCATATTTAAACTAAACTACATTTATATATACTACATTCTAAAGCATTTGGGACACTTCCATATTTAGAAAGTCTGAAAATTTATTTTTTTCTCTTTCTTTTTATGGAAATATCATTTTTAACAACAAACACATCCATCTTATTTTATGTAAAAATCTTTTGTAACAACTTTTTGTTATATGAAATCTTGATCATGCATCTCATTTTGGGAAACACCATCTTAAAATGACATGTGTCACTTCTTAATTAAAAAATCACATTTATTCTTAAATTGAAATATATTTTTATCTATTTATTTTTTTAATGATTTAATTTTACCATATTTTCTTAAATTTTGTGCTCTTTAATTCAACATCCATTTTGATATTTTTTTATTAATTTATAGTTTTTTATTTATTTTTAATGCCCTCAAAATCACTGCTTTGCGCGGACAACCATTTGTTAATCATTTTTTAGTTATTAACATGAGTATACTTATTACACGTATAGTATTCTTACTTTGGTAATTGAAATGTTTACATAAATTTATTTTGAAGGTTTATGAAAAAAAACATTGTGGCGATTTGAAAACCTTCCACTTATTTCCTTTTAAGCAAACTCGTGAGAGATAATATCTAACCCGAATCTACCATTTCATAGTTAAATGGGTTAGAATTATTCTAAAATAGTTTCAACCACTTAAGTAAGTAAAGTTAACTAGCTGTCATGAGCATACCACGTCTGCAAAGAGCAAACTACTAGTAGTCATCATTCATAAAAGTATGCAATAAGATCAAAACTATATGACATGTGGATTTATATACAAAAGATCAAAGCCATATGTAAACAGAATATCTTAATACTTTTCATACTGCAGAAACTAGCTTTATATGGTTATTAGATTTCTGATCTGAATCGAGATTCAGCAACAGCTACCTCTGGAGAAAACATTGGAGTTCTGCTACATTTCCTCTCCTAAGTTAAAGGGGCATAGTAGACACAATTAGATATTACAAGAAAAGATAGCATATTTACATATTAGTTTAGTGAAACATATAGAATTTTCGTTGTAAAAAAATTAATAATAATAATAATAATAATTAATTCATTAATTATTGATTACAAAATGGACATAATAATGTTTACGGTTAATCCAACCCCGCCCAGATATGTAAAGTTTAAGGGTTTTATATGGATGAAAGAAAGTTGGTACATGAAATATTATTTTAACCAAAGTTCCTTACTTTTTTTATGTGATTAACCCAAAAGTTTGGAAATGTAGTTTAATGAGGAAGTTACTAACCTCGTGGGAAAATGGAGAACTTGTTCTAGAACATGGATTTAAAGAATGTGACATGGGGATAAAATAGTCATCCTGACTTGATTCAGTATTCATTCCAAATTCTCTAAGTTTATCAAGCTCCGGCAATATAAAAGATCCAAGATCCGGCCTATCTTTCTTCATTAGCTTAGCGCACATAAGAGCCACGTTTGCAGAGGTGAGTGCCTCTTCAATGGGCCAATCAAGGACAGTTAGATCTAGAACATCCAAAAATTTTCTTTTAGAAATAGCCAGCCTGACAATATGCATTAGACCAATTGGGGGTCTAGCAGTTATAATTTGCAGTAGCATTACACCTAACGAGTATACATCTGACTTAACCCCTAACTGGCCCATTTGTTGATACTCAGGATCAATGTAACAAAAGGTTCCTGCAGCTGAAGTCATGTGATATTGAGTAACACTATCGGCTATAGAAGATGGGACTAATCTTGCTAACCCAACATTGGCAATTTTACAGACGTAGTTACGGTCAAGCAGTATGTTTCTGGGCTTTAAGTCACGGTGCACAAGGGGCTCAGGTTTTGCTTGGTGAAGGAATAGAAGCCCAGTTGCAATATCGGCTGCAATACTGAATCGAATCTGCCATGGCATCGAAGGGATGTTGTTTCTACGTATCAGACGGTCTTCTAAGCTTCCATAGTTCATGAATTCATAAATCAAGCATCCATATTCGGGACATGCTCCTAGAAGGAGGACTAGGTTTGGATGTCTCATACGAGATATGATATCTACCTGAATCATAGCACACCGATATTATGTTAAAACACCAGAGATAGAAATGCTACTAAATTATGATATAAAAAAATCTAATGATCATAGCTAGGTGGCAAAATGGGTCGATTGGGTAACTAATCAAAACATATTTGGGTCAAAACAGGTCTACGGTACTGTTTGGGACAGATCAAAGCACTTTTTGTTCAAAACTTTGAATTTTTTAACAATATCTAATGTGTCAAATATGAATTCAATATCATAGTATTTGTGTATGTATAAGTGTACCTCTTGTTGGAATTGTTGTTTCCCTTGTTTAGCATCAGGTCTAAGAACTTTAATGGCAACATGGGTATGATCAAGTTTTGCTTTGAAGACTAGACCATATCCACCTTCACTAATCTTTAAAGATGGTGCAAAGTTATTAGTTCCCTCTTTAATTTCTTTGATAGTGTACTTTCTGTAAAGAGCTTGGTTTTGCCTTTGTGCTTCTATCTCAGCTAGCTTTTTTGATTTATCAATTGCTATGGTTGGTGCTCCTTCAGCAAGTCATTCTTGCTTTGCGGCTTGCAATTGATGTCGTTGTGATGCCTGAATAAATTTTAAATGCATAAGAATCAAAGGTTGTATGACTATGATACCAATCTGTCACACCCCCAAAATCTGACTGCATCAGAACGGTAACAATTGAGCTGCGACGTCACGTCACAAAAATCAAGTGATAGGAAACGACCTTGAAAGAGACATTTTTAAACAAGTTTATATTCGATGCTTCATAAAATATTAGAGTTACAATATTGGTCCCAACAGTTTTCAAAATGACATATAAGTTTAAAACGTTCATAAGTTTATCCAAAACAACACAGTTTCAAAAGATGGCATTAGTTTCATTAGACAAATTTGACAAAATTTGCATCGAATAAAAGACATCAGAATTCATCTTCATGATATCCCCGCGGCTCCCATCCAGCAAATCACACCTTAGGACCTAAGATTAGAACATGCTAAAAAGTCAACAATTCAAATGCATATTTTTTAACTACAAAAATTTTTCAATGGAGCTAAATTTATCACAAGACTACTTAATTCATTATACTGTATGTTGAAAAACATAACTCTAGACCTATAGTGAACGTATAACTTGTATCCAATTGATTATGAAAAGGGAAACTAGTCATTTTGGTTAAGAGTTTAATATTGTTGTCTTTATGCATATAACCTCCTAAATTGTTTCGCTACAAAGTATACATTATCATCATAATGTCATGGTTTCTTATTTAAAGAGCTTATAACAATAAGTTTTCAAAATAGGACAAAAGGGGTTTGCGAGTCAATCAGGCATGTTTTAACCCAGACTAAAAAATTACCCATTTAGACTAGTTCCCAAATTCTCCCATGTTAAATATTTACAACATAAGTGAGGATTAGACCAATGTGTTTGTGAACAACATCTGCCTTATTGTTATGCTACCTCTTTCTTGGCAGCATTTGCTTCTTCACGAGCTGCTTTATACATATCCATGGTTTGCTTTAGCTCAAGTTAAGCCTTCTCATCTCCGCCTCAAGATCAATCTATAAAAAAACTAACTATACTCTGACATTCTTGACAAACATGTTATACTTACTCTCAAGCGAGCTTAATGTGGGGTCCGCCCCGCGATTAAGGCTAACGGTTTACTCTTATTTGTGCAGATCACCCCTTCATTACTTGGATTAGTAACAAGATCATCGTTAGTATTCCCTAACCTCCTTGGTAACATTTAAACGATCCAGGTTCACACTTGCCCCCTACACGCTTTTTGTACTAACAAGTTACACTTGCCCCCTACACGCTTTTTGTACTAACAAGTTGGTGTCATCTGTGGGACCCGAATTAACTGCGTTCCTTGAAAATACTCACCATGAGCAATCACGAACAACCTACCCATAGCCATCCCAAGTCTGATGTGCGGAATACGGTAGGGAAAAACAAACAAACCCCCTGGGCTCTGCGAGAACTACATCACTATAGATCGCGAGAATTCATGCGGTAAAGCAACTATGAGAAACTTGCTACCAAATCATGGAGATAAGTATGAGTATGAGCGGAGAATGGAGAAAGTAAGAAAAGTTGGAGGAAGTAACAAGACGGCCTTGACTTTGGCGATTTTAGGCCCGAAATTAAGGCACTAGGGCGCAGGAATCAGCGTATTCTGAGTCTAGGACAATGTCGCCAAGAAAGACTAGAGTACGCTCTCGCTGCCCGCGCAACAAGCTAGGTCTTCACTAGTTGAGGAGGTGAAAGGTTCAAGTCGTGCCGAGTTCGCTGCATGAATACAAGAGCTACGGCAAGAAGTGGAAGTACCATGTTCAGAGATTGGGGTCAAGCAGTGGACGGATAGCACATCCGTGAACTCGGTAGCAGTCAAGGAAGATCGAGATATACGGAAAATCACTCTGAATGATAAGATAGTAAGGGAGGGACACTGGAAGTCTAAATCACGATGAAAGATTCCAGTGTCGAAGTGTCGATATCTCCCAACCTTTGGGTATTGTGCCTGAGATGATCGTTCACGTCTCGGTCGTCTCTTCGAAATCCAAAAACGCGAAATGCAAAGTCATGTAAAAAACATACAACGGAAGCGAAGATCCTGAAGAGATCACTGAAAATCTTCCAGCGCAGCAGCAAAAAAACAGAGAGGGGGGTCATGCAAACATTGGTGTCACATGTTATACTCACACTCACCGGGAACGCTGGGTGTGGTGTGACGATTTCCTCAAAATCATAGACAGTTACAATGATCTAAGAGAAGCATTCCTGAAAATCTTACCTCCTAAGAAAAAGATTGCCATAGCAAAGAGACGGAGAGTCAACAAAAAGACTTCATACAAAGGTATAAGTCGGTTAAGTGGATATATTTTTTAAAAGAGCACCGGAATGCATGAAGAATCTACCGAATTCGTGATCGGATAACACCAATCCTGAACTTATCATAAGATTTCACGAGAAATTCCAAAAACAATAGACGAATTGATGCAGGTAGCACTTTCTTTCCTTCCAAGGGAAGAGGCCTGGCCTCAAATCAGGAAACGGAAAAGCTCTTCGGGCCTGGAAACAACAGGAAGAAGGGGGTCATAGGCAGAATTTTTAAAAAAGGGGGGAAGGCTTCCCAGCCAACATAAGCAAGAGGAAAGGACCGGACAGGTTCACCCTTCTTACAAAAACCCTCCGAAGGAGGATTATGGACCTTAGAATTAGGAAAATTCAAAACCCCACCTTGATGACAACCCCGGTTGAAAAGCGAAACGCAAACAAGTTTTGCGAATTCCACGGAGAAGTGGGGCATAATACAGATAAAGCACTTCTAAGAAATCAAATTGGGACATGCTCAAGCGGGGAAGCTGTCGACTTAATCAGGGATTGAAGCAAAAGCGCGGAAAAGAACCAGCCGAAAAGAAAGGCGAAACCTCCTAAAAGAGAAACCTCATAGCAAATTTCTAATGATTCGGTCACGACTCAAAAAGTTAATAAGGCAAAAGATAACTCAAAAGCTTCTCACCCAATGCCTGGAAAATGTGGTTTCCACTTTACGGGACGATAAAGGTGCGGATGGCCTCCTAATAATAGAGGGAGGTTTGGAGGCCATAAAGTGCAACAAAAACTGTATTGACGGAGGGTCATCTTTTAAAATACTCTATGAGCATTGTTTTAATAGACTACGTCCAGAGATAAAGAATCAAATGGTCCCAGCTACAACCTCACTAATAGGGTTCAGCGACGAAATAAAATGGCCATTGGGACAGATAACACTCTTGGTAAAAATGGGAGATGATTGAAACGATCGTCAACATGGATGGATTTCATGGTTGGTAAGATCGATCCGTCTCAACACTACGGAAATCATTGGAAGGCCCGGGGTTACGAAAGATACAAGCAGTGCCATCAAATGCCACGGATTGATAAAAATTCCTAGTCACGGGTGGAATACTCACGCTAAAGGAGCGTCAGTTAAAATCATCCACAGTGAATGTGCGATGGTTCCGGACGCAGTAAGAACAACCTTTCTCTGTCAACCAAAGTAAGGAAGATAAGGGTTTAAAAAAGTGGCAATTAATCCGGAATACCCGGAGGCAGACAGTGATGATCGGTTCGGACCTTACGGAAGAAAGCCAGAAGAGTTAAGCTCTGTGTACCTACTTTAGCGGATTTTGGACATATTCGCTTGGACACCAGCGGAAACGCGGGCGTTTCCAAGGATATATGGAACATAGGCTGGAATGTACGATAAGGTTGTCAGGAATTAGGCAGAAAAAAAAAAAGGCAAGCCGCAGAAGAAATGAAACTAGCAATTCAATGACGAAGTTAGTAAGCTTGTGGCAGTTGGGATCATGAGGGAAGTTCATTATCACGATTGGCTCTCCAACCTGGTAATGGTAAAGAAGAGTGACAACAGTTGGAGAATGTGTGTTGATTTTAAAGACCACAACAAAGCATGTCCAAGGCGGTTACCCTTGGAGAAATACTATGGAAGGTCGAATTCCCTGATGCGGGCATATTTCCCTTCAAATGCTTCCTGGACGCATATAAGGGGGTATCCCATATACAAATGGCAGAGGGAGGTGAGGTAAAAAAAAAAAAAAAAAACGCGGGTCATTACAACAATCAAGGTATTTTTTGCTACACAAAAATGCCTTTCGGTCTAAGAAACGCCGGTGCAACCTACCTTACGATTAGTGGACAAGACATTCCACGAACAAATTGGTAGAAACTCGAGGTTTATGTGGATGATTTAGTATAAAAAAGCCGCACGGTAGGATGAAAGGTTGTCCGCGACATAGAAGCAAAAATTCAAGATAGCTAGAAAAATCAACATGAACTGAACACAAAGATGTGCACATTCGGAGTTGAAGAAGGGAATGTTCTTAGGATACAGGTCAATACTAAAGGCATTAAGCTATGCACAGACAAGGTAGAGCAAGTGTTAAGCCTTCAATCACAAAATGCTGAAAGTACGTGCAGAAATTTAATGGAAAAGTTGCAAGCCTTAAACAGGGTGGTTTTTAGCAAAATCAGCGGAGAAATCGTTACCATTTTTCAAAACTTTGAAAAAATGCACAAAGAAGAGTGACTTTCTATGGACAGAGGAAGCGGAAGCTGCATTTAGACAGATGAAGGAACACATAGCAAAGTTACCCATGCTCACCGCTCCAGAAGAACAGAGGAACTCATCGTACTACCTTGGCAGCATCAGGACAGCGGTTAGCGTTGTACTAATGTCGAAAAGAAGGGTGGCAAATGCAATCTAAACTTTTTTTTTTTTTATGTAGCCCGGGCGCTGAGGGGGCCCAGAGAAGGAGTAAACTACACCTCCATGGAAAAAATTGGTGCTAGCTTAGTACATGCAAGCAAAAGGCTAAAGAAGAAGCTACTTCCAAGCTCATCCAAATCATAGTAAATAACGATAAACCCATCAAAAAACATACTATCAAATCTAGAAGTCGCTAGGTAGGATGCAAAGTGGAGCATACAATTAGGGAGTTTGCATACATTTTAGACCAAAAGAGTATCTGTTAAAGGACAAGTGCTAGCCGATTTTATCGTAGAGAAAAAGACAGAAGAATGGGGTCAGGTCGATTCGCAAAGGAAGAAGAACGCTCCGGCACAGTGGGACCTTGTTACGGATGGGGTCAATCGTGTGTTGACGGAAATGCGGGTGGCAGGAGTGATACTGGGATCCTGAGGGGTTAAGTTAGAGTTCACATACGCTTTAAGATTTCAGTTTGAAGCAACTAACAATGAAGCAGAATATGAAAGCATTGATAGCAGGATTGCGGGATAGGAGAAAAAAAAAAAAAAAAACAATAAGGCGTCCAAGCCTCCAAGTAAATATAGACTCAAAACTGGTAGCAAACCAAGTAAATGGAACTTACATTGCAAAAGAAACAGACATGATCAAATACTTAGAGAAGGTAAAAACACTTCGGCCTAGAGTAGTACCTTTTTGGGTGTGTTTTCAATAAAGCAAGTTCCAAGAGCAATGACAAAAAAGCGGCATTGCACTAAGCAAAAATTGCATCTCCAGCTTCGCACATCCTCAAGCAAAATAGTTATTAGTAGAAGAATTGAAAGAATAAAATCAGTGAAATGAGGTGAGTACTCACGCGTTGTGTTTGGTGGAGGAAGAAGGGTGCTTGGAGGATCCCCGATTCATGAATATCTCGATGAAACTTTACCTAGCAGTAAGAAAAAAAGGCATTAGAGAAATAAAGCGTTTAGTCACAGCGGTTCGCCTATCATCAAGGAATAATGTATAAAAAATCCTTTCTAGAGCTATGGATCAGATGTGTAGGACCTTCCAACAAGCAAACTAATGTCTTGCGATAAATTACATGAGGGCTATGTAGCATGCTATGCGGGCACACGATCGTCGTTTGCCAAAGCTCTAAGGACCGGAATATTACTGGTCCGACAAGCATACAGACGCAAGGGCACTATAAAAGCATGCCAGGGGTATGCCAAGTGCACTAACCTTTTTAGTCCCATGAAAATCACGCAAAGACAAAAATTGAAATCTTTGTTTTTGATCAAACATTCTCCATGGCCATTTTACAAATGGGGTTATCGGAAATAGCTGGACTTTCACAGGGAAGGACCTGGAAAAGTCAAATTTCTAATAGTGGCCATGGACTACTTTACTAAATGGATAGAAGCAAAACCAGTGGCAACTATCACAGGAAACCAAGTAAAAAAGTTTGTATGGGAAAACATCGTGTACAGATTTGGTCTTCCGGGAGAAATTCTATACGACAACGGGAAGCAAATAAATCTCCGAGGACCAACCATTCAAAGACTGGGATTGTGAAAAATTATGCCATTTCAACAGCATTTTGGCCTCCGTAAAGATCCCGATAAACGGACTGGTAGAAAGAGCAAACCGGAGTTTGGGGGAGGGAATAAAAGCAAGGCTGAGAAAAGACAACAAGAACTGGATGGAAGAAATTTCTCATGTCCTTTTAGCTGCACACCGACCATATGGTCAAATCTAGTACGGAGGACACTCCGTCCTCCTGGGACTTACGGAACGGAAAGCCTGTCATCTCGGCGGAGATCGGCAAAATGCCACATTTCAGGAATAGCCAGAATTAGACATTGGCCAAAAATGATTGAAGCATTGCAAATCAACTTAGAGCTACTAGAAGAAAAGTGGAGAGAAAGCAGCCATAACAGAGGCAAAGAGCAAGAGACAAATGGAAAAATACTACAATGCCAAAGTTCAAAACACAAGCTTTAAGCCAGGAGACTTGGTATACCGTAACAACAAAGCAAGCCGCGCAGAAGATACCGGGAAGCTAGGACCCAAGTGGGAAGGCCCATACGAAGTCACAGAAGCACTTGGGAAGGGATCGTACAGGCTAAAAGACCGCAACGAAAAAGAGCTTCCGCGGACATGGAATGTTTGCAATCTTAAGAAGTGTTATATACACAAAATGTAAGCAGCTTACCCATATGGGCCCCATAATGGGAAAAACATTTTTACTTTATTCCTTGTAGTAACTTTTAAATATTATGTAATATGTCTCTCAATTTCAATAAAAAAAAGTGAAGACTAGCTACCTTCACAAGTTATATTTTGAAAAATTCTAATTTATTACTTTGCAAAATTATATGTTATATGTGATTAAGCCGCGCACGCACGGAGCATGCCTCCCAACAATGTTTTAGCATAAACCAAAAAGGCAGTTGAGTAACCTGACAAAAAAGACTCAAATTGAATAGAGAGCATTGCAAGCCCGGCCATCCAAACAAGGCTCTATCCATGGGACAATAGCCATATCCCCGTGATATTGATGAGAAAACAACAAAACTTTAGACACGATATGTTAGATACAAGATGTTACAAACAATAAAAATATCATTATAACTTAAGTTTGACAAAACAAGGGTTAGAATAGTTGGATTACAAAAACCGCATAAGGTCACATGCGACCGCAGGAAAACCAAGCACTTACAAGCTTAAAAGAACGGCATCCATTGTTCACCCTCTAGCTGAAGAGCACGGTTGATCCACCAAACGTCTGGCTTCGTTTTGAGCCTTCAACTTTCCCCTTACACTGGGCTATGTGAACAACACTCTCAGGGACGCATCAGGCTAAATGTGGGTTCTCATATCTTCCACTGAAGGAAGGAATGGGGTGGGCCGGAATAAACTACGGTGGACAAATATTAGTTAGGGGGAGGAGGAGGGGTGGGGGCATTGGTTAGGGGGGGAGAGGGCAGGCGTCGCCAAAACGAATAAGGTTCAATAAAAGTCTGTTGGGGATGCAGCGGTCAAGGCATCCATTGGACTATGGCGTGTTCTAGGGAGGTAATAGTCTTTCAGATCTGGAACGACGCTCAGTAAAGGTTCCTTTCCATCTTCTGCACCTTCCATGGACAAATGTCCAAGCAAACAGACAACGTTTGGAACTCCCAACCACAACTTGTTACTTTGATAGACAGACGGGAACCATCAACTGACTAACTTAGGCTGTAAGATCAGTCGCCCAAAACCTCAGCCACGGCATCGTCCAAACGGAGAAGGTCCATAACGTCCAAAGTACTGGCGTCTCTCTTGGAATATAATTCTGGGAGAAGCAGAGAAAGTCAAGCTACGGAGAAGCTGGACGGAGGGAATTAAATCATCCTCTGCGGTGATTATACGCTTCCAGATCATTTAAACATCTCCCAGCCTGTCCATGTTCAATCCCAGCAGCTAAACCCTCCTTCATTCCCTTTTCAGTTGCACGGCCAAAAGCATTTTCGAGAGCCTCCATGTACTCAGAAGAGTTAAGACATTTGGCCATTAGGAGTCTCATACCATGAGCTAACAGCCATCTCCGCCTGGCGGATACGGCTTGAGGAAGGTGCGGATGAAAAACTTCCTGTGAAAGTGCTACAACCCTAGTAAAGTCAGCATCAATCTCGGCCAATCTAGCTTCAAGAGGCTTCATGAGATTATCTTGAAATTCCTCCAGCTGTTTCATGCTCCCCTCGTATGTCTCTAGCTTCTCGCAAAGACTCGCGGATGAAGTTTCTAACTCGCGCACCTAAAAAAAATATAAATAAATTAAATATGATATTTTAATATATAGAAAAGGAAAGAATACAAAGGTATAAAGAGGGTGTTCAAGGATAGTAGTATTTTATCTCTGACCACACAAGACGTTGGTTATGAGACCTCAAAGAAGAAGAAGAGGTTTCCAAGTCAGAAAGTTCACGGTCCTTCTCAGCAATGGTAGATTCAAGACTTGTGACTTTTAAATTCAGAGCACTACGCTCTTGCTCAAGAAGGCCTTTATGCTATTGTCGGGGATTGCAACCTCGCTCGGTGCGAAACTCGCAATAGCCTCTGAGACTAGCAAACACCGAGTACGAAGGTTGAGCCACCTCCATGGATAATCCCTGCTGCAACAAATGAGATCTTTAATCCTCATCTCCTTATCCCTTCACTTGTAGCAGATCATTCCTCTCCTCAGCAAGGGATCTCCACTTCCTCTTCTCCAAAATGTTATACTCAGCACGCATCCTCACCTCAGAGCTCAAACTCAAGTTGCGTGCGGCGGACACATTAAACTCAGCAAATAATTGTTCATGCTCCATTTTCCATGACGAACAGTTTGAAGAAAGCGGTGGGGGGGTAAAAAATGATCAATCATATTAGCACAAGACCGCCCATCATTCAGTTCAAAACCCTTAGTCATGGTCCATTCAGGAATGTAGACTTCCTGCAAACTAGTGTCTACATCCCCCTCCGCACGGATACTCCCAGCAACAAAATCACTACCCCGGGACCCTTCCTACAAAAAGGCTACGTAACGTGCGATCTGTCTTTTCAGAGAGATAGAGATACAGCACAAAAATAGGACGGAGTGGGCAAATTCTTATCATTTGTTAACATCAGTTAAGAGAACAAACATTGAAACGGCCGTTAGTTGCGGCAACAGAGACAGAGGTCGTTATGGTGGGTTGGCCGGTACGGTCATCACGAAGCAGCAGATCTTTAAAGAATCAACCTCAGCATCTGCAGATTTAGCACTTGAATAATGGGAAGAATCGGATAGAACCACAAACCTCTCGGAGGGACCTACAGTACACAGGGCAGAGGCAATCGCGGAATCGGTATGACCTCCGCCCTCCTCTAAAGGTGAAGCTGTCACAGATGAAGTAATAAAAGGTAAGGTAGGAAGAGCAGCGACACCCTGTTCTACTAGTTTTTTGACGAAGCTTGAAGAAACCTATTAAGTACACTAGGAAACTTACCTCCAATAACAGAACCACTAGTGTTTCCATAATCTGCCCTCAATCTCTTAGGCGGATGAGAGGCGGCGGGAGTATCCCCGCTCTCATGGACAACCCTCTTTTTCTTTGGACGCTTAGCCCTAGACGACCCGGTTTCCGCGGCAACACCAGCCGTGACAGGCACAATCGGCTCAGCATCACTATAACCACCAACGGAAGCATCCTCCTGACCTCTACCTGCACTGCCACTCACATCTCCGCCAAACTCTCTTTCAACACTTTCCGACAAATCCCCAGAAGGGCGAACAACTGAAGTTGGAAGAGGGGTCACGGTACGGTGCTTGGCCACAGTCACGATAGGCTCCTCATTCTCAGCCCTCGCACGCTCAACAATCCTCACCTTGCGAGGATCAGCAGTCCGGATGAAAGCATTCAAGTCCATCTCTGCAAAAGATAACAGGGAAAAAGAGAGCACATAAGAGAAAGTTAAAATCAAAGGCAAAAGTAATCAGCATATATGCGGAAAAGAATACCCACCTCCTTTCCGATCTCTATATCAAAAAAAATAATCGAGGATAAGTTTCTTGTCTTCGAGAAGGCATTAGGCATATGCCAACCCAGCAACAGAAGAAACTATTCCGGTGAACCTAAGGAACGGAGACGGCGTGAGTAATAAGAATTTAAAAAAGATGCGTCGCATTATATTCAGACGCGGCAGGAGCTCGATCTTTAGAAATATTTAAACCAGAAAACCAATTGAACCGAGCATTAGCGGGAACAACAAACTCATCCACCCAGAAAAAGTGGTCGTTCCAATTCTTCACAGAGTCTAAATTCTTGGAATAACAAGCACGGACATTGGGACGCTTGGTAAATCCGAACCAACCGTTCTTATAATTATGCGTGTAGAAATATCGGAATAAACCAACGACGGGCTCAATGTTACAAACACGACATAGGATTTCGAAATGAGAAACCTTGGCAGAACCCAAAATAGACAATTGGGAGAACGGAATACGGAAGTGAATAAGAACAGACACAAAAAAGTTAGAAAATGGAATACGATAGTTAGCGTAATCAAATAATCGGGTATACATTCCAACTTTGCCAGCCGGCCTTTCATGCATAGTGTCATCGGGACCCGGTAATTGAGGGTGAACTTCCTCTGGAACAAAATATTTTGAACAGACAGAATTAAGATGTTCTTGGGTAAGAACGCATTTAATAGATGTGATGTTACTCATACTAACAAGAGAGAAGTAGAGCAGTTAACCTGAATGTAGACAAAGTTCTAAAAAGGGAGATGTTGTGCAACTAAAAAACCTTGAAGTTTATCAACAATGGTGGAAAGGTGAAAGAGACAAAAAAAGGAACAGTGAGGTATGAAGCGACTATTTATACCCATGATATATTTAATTCAAGTAAAGGTAAGATAATGGTACACGTTTCAAGGACACTTCCACAATCAACGGCACAAGGCAAAGTAAAAAAGATAATGCTAACAGCTGGATGTGGGACCTAGGCCAATGGTTGCAATTCCGAGAAGATGAAAAGACAGGAAGAACCCACGTAACCAATGACAAACTGCCAAAACGACGCAAAAGACGCGGAACAAGATAGGAACAAAAGAAAAAAAATGATAATCACGGAACTCTAGTCTAGCAACGCTCACCGCACACTATAATTGTTACCGCGCACAATGAGCGAACTAGACTGGGGGGGGACTTGATGGAACGTAAAGTATTGAATTCATGCTTCTGGGTTAGTTTATAATATGCGCTTGGGCCCTGGCCTGATACAAACAAAAATAGCCGGACTACTAAGGCCTAGACAAGGAGTTAAACGCTCCGGGTAATTCCAAAGACTCACGTGATGTTACCTTTTTAAGTCGCACCGTTGCCACCTCCGCGGAACAAAACACGGGCTTATGGATGGATACTCACGTCCAGCAAGTGCGATACACGTGGACACTTGACCGTACAAGGACCCACTCCTGTGCTACTAACAGTCGCAAGCGAAATATTAGGAAACCCTAGTATTGGGCTTGCCTATAAATAGGGGTCGTTTCACATCCCAAAAAGGTATATTCTGTCCCATCATTAGAACACGCATACTCTGACATTCTCTAACAAACATGTATACTTACTCTCACGCCGGAGCTTAATCGTGGGGTCCGCCCCGCGATAATGCTAACGGTTTACTCTCATTTGTGCATATCGCCCCTTCACTACTTGGATTAGTACAAGATCATCATCGTATCCTACCTCCTGGTCCACCCCATTTAACGATCCATGTTCACACTTGCCCCCTACACGCTTTTTGTACTAACAAGCTACACTTGCCCCCTACATGCTTTTTGTACTAACAATTTTACCAGACAAATTTAAATAATAAAAATTGGAAATTTTATCTTTGGGATCCACATTTCACACTCACCGGTGACGATGATGCTAAAGTTCTATTCTCATTAGAGTGTCCCATAAAGTTTACATCTAAATCATGTCCCACGAGATCCACTGATCCAAAATATACAAGAGAAGGCGTTTCATAAGCATCACGTATATGGGGCATGATCATATCAGGTGCACTTCGTTGGCTTATAGTTGCTGACCTGTTCTTACCAAAAGTATAGAAAATTGAGTCAAATGGGTTGAAAGGTGCCTTATAACCTTCTATATAATTTTATTAAAAAAACGATTACTGTCGAAATAATAAACTTTTTGATCAAACATGACACAATAAAATTTTTATACAAAATGAAAAGTATAAAAATATATAGAAGTTTTAACATAAAATTTTATACACAACTAATGGTTTTGAAGCAATGCATGCTTTTTGTTCAAAAAACACAAGTAATGCTTGCTTTTAAGAGTGTCATATTCTGTGTGTACCTGGTTTCATCATCTGGCTTAGAAGATAATGTTATTTTAGGTGGAGCTGATTAGTTAACTAGAGTCCTATTGCTAACCGCCATTTTAAGACCATGCCTTTTGAAATTATATGTACTGAAAAAAATCTGGGCTGCGTTTTATTACAAACGATCCCACATGAGAGTTCTTAAACTTCATGTAAAAATAATGTTTTAGCTTGTGTGTGTATTTGCGTTATTATAAAGTGGAAAAATGTGACGGGTGGGGTAACGGGTCAAAATTGGTATAATAAGTTACGGGCCGGGTTAGGTCTACCTGAAACACCCTTGTCCAAGAAGTTAATTAACTCTTTTGAGATTATTAGTGCCTCGAATATGATCACAAAATTACTTGTTTCACCAGTTGGAGATAAAATTAACCCGAATAGAATCATTTAAAGTGAAAGGGTTGCCACCTATTGTACTATATGAGAATGAGCCCACAAGAAAGGCAGAAAGGGAGAACCTTGTTATACCATTTCTTGTCGATGCACCAAGCACTAGGTTTTCAATTTCATTTTCACTGACATAATCTACAAGTGCCTTACTGACATCAGCATCAATAAGTAAGACGTTTGTCACTTGAATCTAAAAACATTAACAATGAAAAATATTAGCATTTGACAAGTCCATTCTAGTTTATAACATGTGTTATAAGATTATTTAATATAAATATGCACATGCTTTCGTGCACAAAGTGCCCCATAACGAATAGTAGAATCATTGGATTCGTATTTTCCATTTCCAAATGGCAAAATCGAAATGGCTGCAAATTGCCATTAAAAGTATGTAAATGATGCGCAAAAAAAGATCTACGTTAATATAACTAGAATCCTATATCAAAAATATATGCAACATAATGAATGTCTGAAATTACATAAGGGATTTTCCATAATGCTTATACTATTTATATTGAAATAAGGTGTGTTATGTTAAGCTTAAACCTGGATGAAAAACTACAGGGGTCTTCAGGTAAAGTTATTTTGTATTTAGGGTATATGTTTGGCTGTGTTTGTACTTGTTCTATTCTTTCAGGGACTAAATCTGCCATCATTGGAAACATGTGGAAACCAACTATATATACTCTCATTCTCTTTATTCATAGATCATTCTGCTATTTGTTTTCTCTCACAAAAGTTGTTATTCAGTTGTTCATCTCTCTATCAAAGATTGTATTCTGTTAGGGTTATCTTGTTAGTCTTTTTCACTTGTATTTGTATTGAACTCAAAACCAATAATCACATTTGAAGTGATTGATTGATGTTGTGAATAAAAGAATAAAAGGGGTGGATGGTGTCACACCCCGTAAATTCCCGGTTAGTATTCCGACCCATTCCGGTCATTTACTTTTAAATTTTATACGTTACATTAAATCTGACAGTTTACCGGAAAGTTAAACTGCGTAAAAACTGGAAAAAAAACGTCATCGGACACGTTTCGGCATCGATTATTAATTAATTTAGGCTTAGTATGAGATATTTTAGCTTTTCTGAGTATTTTGTGATTTTTAATCACTCCCGATATAAATTTTAGGGTTTTATCTCTTAAATTGCGTTTTTCGCGTTTTGACTAAACGGAACCTCGGAAACTCGAAATCTTTTCGTGTAAACTCAAGTTATCGATAATCTTATGCCCTAAGGCCAAAAATTTCGTTCACCCCTCCTCCTATACCCAAAACCCATGAAATATATATGTATGCATGCTCAAAATTAATTCAACAAGCATCTTTCTTGAAATACCATGCATGTGCTCATGCTTACACAAGATAGTGACTGATGAAAGTGTCACTTTCATGCACAAAACCATAACACCAACATTCCCATGTGAACACTTACAATTTGACTAGCCATTTGACCTTGTTTGAAATTTATACACATGAACCAAGTAAGCAAGTTATGAACCAACTCAAAGTTTTGACCCATATGGTCCTTGTGGTGTATGTCCAGCCGAACCACAAGCCACACACACCTTTGGTGTGTGTTGGTCACTTACTCATACAAACATGTGTCCCAAAACCCTAATTGTCCTCCTATATAAACCTCACTATAACTGATTTGTAGTTTTACGTACCTATAAAATATATAATAATACTACTACTTAGGTAAATTCCAACTACTCACCTTTAACCA
>BQNB010044609.1:1596-26435 GCA_026074375.1 Tanacetum coccineum
AATCATAAAGTGGCTTTATTCATTACTTAATAAGCTCATACAAGAAGCATTGATTGTAATTGAAGCTAAATAAGAGATAAGATAAATTCATACTATAAAGGTATGAATCATTACAAGATAAAGTAGATAAGCATAAAATAAAGACATATTAAGGCATAGAGCTACACTAGTTGATTCTTGAAATGTAGAAGATGTCATAATCAAAAGATGGATGGTCGATTATTTAGGTAGATTAATCATATGAGAATGATTAATTAAAGGGGGAAAAGATGAGGTTGGTGACACATGGTTTGGAGGGGTACGAGTTTGAGGTATGAGATGGGTGAGAAGAAATTGAATGAAGTTGATTTCATTTCTTAAGGAGTAGAATTGGTGTCTAGAATACTTGCAACAATAACAAGAACTTGAGTGAAAATTAACTTGAGCATGAGAAGGAGGATGAATTAGTTGTGGTGTTGGTGAAGGTGGTACATGAATGTAGGCATTGGATGGGTTAGTGTACGAATCAAGGATGGTGGAGATGTTGTGAAGTTAGTTGATCATTTGATCTCTTACTGGATTGTATGATGGTGTTGAAGGAGATTAAAGATGGACTCTTGGAGGAAATGGAGGTGAGTCTTTTTGGGAAGAAGGTGATGATTTTGGAGTGGATGTCTTGCGCTTCCGTACTTGTCTTACCGACATTCTTGGTTTTCTAGAGAAGTTAAGATGGTGGTTTGAGCAAGATATTGGTGGTAAGAGTGAAGATGATAGGGAGAAGAGGTTGGTGATGGTGAGTGAAGAAGGATGGATGAGTTAAATAATGAAAGTAATGTCAGAAAGTGGCAAAGCATGGTTTGAGTGATAAAAGATTCAAGAGGTGGTTTGGCTAAACAGGGAAGTTCCAGTATGAGGCTATGTATAGCTGGGTCAAAGATACAGAAAAAGAGGTGAACTTGAAAATTTTGTTCCCTCCTGATGGCGGTCCCATATTGTTGGGCAGTCCCGTATATATTGGGGGCCGCTTGATGTTTATAAGGGCCGTTTTCTGGAAAGAACGAAATTTTTCTAGTTTTTCCCTTTATTCTGTCCAGTGATTTTAGCATCTTCCAAATTTAAGAATCAATCAATTTTAGCAAGAATATAGGGTCCTACACTAAGATGCAAATCATTTAGCATATAGTAGTATTATACGCATGTTATAATCTCCTAGAAGTAGTTCACATAGAAAGATGATAGGATGATAAAATTGAAAAGATCATCCAAGTCACATGAAATCGTTATTCACCAATCCTAGTAAAAATATAAAGCATAATGTACTAGATGATATAGATAATAATAAGGATCTCTAATAGTCATGCAAACATGTTTACTTCTGTTTCCCACTTATCATGTCCTTGAGAGCTTGTCCAATTGAACTTAACCCTTCCCAGTGAGCATCTCATTGTTGAGTTTGAAGGTTTATGATTTCGGAGAGATAGGTGTTCAAGTGTGAACTTTCATGAGGAGGGTTTTGACGGACTCTAGAGACAACATTGGACGAGGAAGAGACATTTTGAGAAGGAGAAGAAGAGTTGGAATGAAACGATTCTTCATCATTTTCATCAACAATGTCATCCAACGGACGAGATGAGGATGGATGATTTAGAGTGGTGTAAGAGGAGCTAGCATTTGACTCACGAGGTCTTTTCTTGCCATGATCTGGTCGCGTCTTTCGCTCATAATGAGGAGCGAAGGGATGCATGACTCGATCATGTGAGAGGTAGTGATCAATTGCTAACTCAGGAAATACGGACACAATATGTTTGAACAATCTAGTCAAAAGCATTCCATAAGGCAAGAGTTCCTTAGGTTTGTTTTGAGTCTTTTCCATTCTTTTAAGAATGAAAAATGCTAAATTGTATGGAGTGGAGGTTTCAATGCAATAAAGCATATGAAAAAGACAAGCGGAGACATGATCTCGATGACCTCCTGGGAAAAAATTGACATGATATCAACCTATGGTTTCATATGAGGTTGAATCTCATGGGAAAAAGTTTCGTTTTTATCTACAACAATGGTTTTCTTGTTTTTGGTACGAGTAACTTGACCTTGTCGAGGAACTTGAATAAGAGACTTAGCTCATCACCATCTATTTGTAATCTAAAAATCGTTGTTATAAAGTGAAAACGTTTATAATTATCGTTTTAGAAAAACTAGCATAACTTTCCCGTTTTAAACCCGTTTCTCGCGTTTCTTACGTCCACGTCTTCGTATTAAGATGATATATAAAAATATTACATTTTTATATTTTATAACCTTCTGATGAACAGTACTTTTACTGTTTATGACATTTTATAAATTTACTTTTATAAATTTAATTGTCGTAAAACCCGTAAATGCAACAACTTATTCGTTTTAATCCCGATTTTAGCGATTCCTTCGAGCACGTCTTCGTTATCAAAATTATCACATTTTTATAAAGTGGGGTCTGCTGATGAACAGTAATTTTTACTGTTCATAGTTTATAAAATTACTTTTATAAACTTTAATTATCGTAAACGTCGTATTTTATTCGTTTTAGCTCCGTTTTTAGTAATTCTTTTGAGCACGTTCTCGTAATTGAAAGTTCTATTTATTTATGAGGTTTAACAAAAATAAATGTTTTTTTTCCATGAAAGTATAACTTTTTTAACAAAAATGGTTTTATAAAAGTATTTTTATACATTTTAAGTATATAAACTCGCGTAATTCATAACTTCTTCGTTTTTAATGGAAAAATGACGTTTCTTATTGTTTTGAAATCTTAAAAATATGTGTGATTTAATAAAAATATCAAACCTTCTGTTTGTAGAATTTTATAACAAGTTTTTATAAAAATTCTTTTATAACTCCGGTTATTATCGTAAAACTCGTAAACTACGTATCTTTTTCGTTAATAATCCGTTTTTCGAGTTTCTTATCTTTTTGGAATCGTCATGAGGTGTACTATATTTATAAAACATGATAGGGCTATCATCATACACGAACCAAAAACAGCCCTCTTTTGAACTCATTATGTATACTTAGTTATAATTTGTTTTATATACCTTTTTAATCTAATAACAATACCACAAGTTAACCAATACTTATTATATACTATGTCATATATATAATAGTGTCCATTTTTCCATCATATGTCCACATGAGTCCATGATATCAAGATAACAAGTCATTAACATATCACTTTGAAATACTCAATAACTTTCCTTAAGTTAACTTTACTTACTAGTTTTACATTTCATTTTTACACTTAACAAACATGTACAATACTCTATTAATCCCCCTTCTCATTATATCATGTTATACCACATCACATAACATAAGAAAAAGTGTACAAAATGATCATCATAAGTAAAAATCTTTTTTACATGTTTAAAAGTCCTAAATGGTGATTTTTGCTATAAAGAACATATATACACATAAAATGATAAATGTAAATGATTAGATGTTTTTAGATAACCTTATGATGATGTATGATGATAACCAACACAATCTAAACCCTTGTTTAGATGAAATCATAAGCTTACAAGCTCAGAAATCCCTAAATCAATAGGATACCATATTCGCTTTTCTTGCTTCAATACTTGTAAACCTTTAACCAACCCTTGCAAACAACTTAAGACATCTTAGATATGATGTAGGTATGTGTGTATGGACTTGGAAAATCAAGCTATGATTGTACAAAAATGGGTGTTGATGTCGTGGGATTGTTAAGAGCACAAAAAGGATGGATATAGTTTTTGATTTTTGTTAAGTGTTGAAGTGTATATGTTATCTCTTGAAAGGTGTAAGACTTATATGATAAATGTTCTAGTCATATGCCTTATAACGAAGACCAAAACTCATAGAAATATCAAGGGGGGGGGGAGGGCAATAAGGAGCAAAAGGGGTGACTAGTTGGTAAAAATCACTATACATGCCATAAGTCTTATAAGCTCCATACTTGTACATGACCTTATGTATAGTTTTATGTTCCTATGTTCCCTAATGTGTGAATCATCCCATGAAATTATGTAGGAAATATCTAGCTAGCTAAATGAAAGTATTATACTTGTAAAATGAAAGTATAATGTAAAGTGTAGATAACTTTAGAAGTGTATACTTGCAATTTAAATGTGCAAGTCTTGGTTATTTCTTGTATATGGGGCGTCCTATTTAACAACCATGGGTAAATTTTATAAACGTTTTGATCATTGGAAATAATAATAGGCATTTGTTGAAGTATAGATTAATTAATGTAGTTCCGGTGTTGCCTAAACGTATTTTATCGCGACGAAACGTAAACAATTTACTGTACAATAAAAATAACAATGAATCAAAGTTAATAATTATCCTCAAAATAATTCACCTTAACACTTGATTGATGTAAACTTTTATTGTTTTGACGCCGTTTTACATTGACGTTAATATTTTTTAGCTTAGGCGATTTAACTAAACGTTTACGATATTTTAAAGCAAACAGTACAATATTAAAAATACATAGTGAAGTTATTGACGTCATCAAGGACCTAAAACACAGGTGTTATGTCTCCCCCGTTAGTGAGCCTTTATCTACAAGGCTTACAGTCGCGGCACTTGAGATGGTGCGGTCTTGTGAAGAGGTGTGGTATTTCTCCTGAATTGAATCTGATCGCGTTCCCATGTGAACTCAGGACCTCTCTTGGAGTTCCATCGAACCTTGACTAGTGGAATGCGGCTTCGCTTCAACCGTTTAACTTCACGGTCCATGATTTCTACCGGCTCCTCGACAAATTGAAGCTTGTCATCAAAGTGAAGTCCATCTAACGGAACGGCTAATGGTTCGTCGGCATGGCACTTTTTCAAGTTGGATACATGAAATGTATTGTGAACCCGGCTTAGCTCTTCAGGAAGCTCAAGCTTGTATGCAACGGATCCAACCTTTTCCAACACCCTGAATGGTCCAACGTACCTAGGGTTCAATTTCCCCGTTTTCTAAAACGTTACGACCCGTTCAAGGAGAAACTTTAAGCAATACTTTATCCCCACTGAAATCCATTGGAGTACGCTTTAGATCCGCATAACTCTTTTATCGATCGCGAGCAGCTTGCATTCTCTGCTTGATTTGATGATTCTTTTAGTTGTTTATTGCAACTATTTATAGACACGTGAGTTGTACTTTCCTACCTCGGCCCAACAAACGGGTAGTGTGAACAAAAACTTTTGACCGTAAAGTGCTTCAAATGGTGCAGGCCTTGATGATATGCGTGATAGCTATTGATATATGAGAATCTCGACTAATGGACACATAGGTTACCCAACCCTTTCCAAATACGATTGCACAAGCACGACAACATATCTCCGAGAGTTTGAATAGTCCCTCTCGCTTTGTACCATCTATTTGTGATGGTACGCAAACTCAATATCCAGGACTAGTACATAAAGCATTCTGAAGGTGACCTCAAAGTAATTTGATGCGAACTAGGGTTTTCGGATCACAAAATAATCAAGAGAGGTATTCCGATGCCTCATGACACTCATTTAGGTTCATTCTTGCAAGTTTATCCATCGATCCGTCTCTCTAATCGGTACAAGATTGCGGGACTTAGTGAGTCGGTCAACAATCAACCCAAATGGTTGTTTGTCGTAGCCTCTGATGACGACTAGGAAGCTTAGTGACAAAATCAATAGTGATATTGTCCACTTCCATTGAGTTCATTCAAGTTATACAACAATATGCTGGATTTGATGTTCAGCCTTGACCTTAGCATAGTGTCAAACACTTTGCTACATAGGTGAGTGATGTTTGCCTTCATATTGGGCCAAAATATAGCTTCTCATGTCTTGGTACATTCTTATCAGACCAGGATACTTAATAGTAGTATTTTGACTTGTGGGACTAATGCATGATCACAGTCCTCAAATCACCATACTTGTAAACCAAACTCTTGCATTGAAGAATAGAAGTTAATCCGTGCGGATTGGTTCCAGCTTTTTCCGTTCTATATTTCTCCGGATCTTTTTAAAAATTTTAAAAAAACATACCTCTAACATCTTCGTTCTTGATGTTTCTCTGGTTTTTGGTACTTCAGTTTTTTGAGCATCTAAAGTTTTTTGGGAAGATTCAAACCTATAGTCATGACTCAAGGTCGAATCCTTAATGTGGCTCCTAGTTCTTACTGCCTTAAGGCCGTCAGCGTCAACATTTGGCTTTTCCTGCGGTGAGTAACGAATCTCGACAATCTTAATCGCACTAAGCAATTCTATACCAACGACGCTATATGACTAGATTCAACTCCTTTTGATTAGGAAATGTTTTGTAGACTATTGATGATCCAGTGAACACCATACCTTGGTTTCCGTACACATAGTGTCTCTAAATTTAGAGAAATACACTACCGCTCGAGTTCCAAATCATGAGTTGTATAGTTCTTCTCTGAATCTTTTAGCTGGGCGTGATGCATAAGCAATCACTTCTCTCTTTGCATTCAACACAGCGCCCAAACCTTTGATCGAGGCGGCATCGCAGTATATGATAAAAATCTTCGCTTCCTTCAGGTTAAGCCAGATTTGGTGCACTTACACATACTTGCTTCAACAAGTTGGAACCGTTGTTTCTTGTTTGTCACAGCACTCAACTTGTCCTTCTTTGAGAGTGAGCTTGGTTCATGGTTTGGCAATCTTTGAAAATCCTTTGATGAATCTTCGTAAATACCCAGCAGACTAAAAATTTACGAAATCTCTGTTGGTGCTGACATAGGAGATTGCCCAATCTTTAAAGGATTGATCTTTTGCAGGGTACACACTGAATACCACGGCTGTCAATCAGTGACCGAGGAACTGTACTTTAGGAATCCAAAATTCACACTTGGAAAATTTAGCATACAACTCTTTTCTTAAGAAAACTCTAAGATTATATTAGGTGCTCTTTCTGTGCTCTTGCTTGTTTTTTGAATATATTAGAATATCGTCAATAAAGACAATCACGAATTTATCTAAGTAAGGTTTACACACCTGATTCATAAGGTCCATTAATACGGCAGGTGTGTTTGTCAAAACCAAATGGCATAACTTGAATTATTGTGGCCGTATAACGAGTTATCTAAAGGCGGGTTTCAGAATGTCTTCTTTTCGAAACCTCAGTTAGGTGGTTACATGACATTAGGTCGATCTCGAGTAGACACTCGACCCTTAAAGCTGATCAAATAAATCTTGAATTTCTTGGAAGTGGGATAAACGGTTTTCTTCACTGTTAGCTTATTTAATTCCCATATCAATGCACATCTGGATTGATCCATCCTTCTTCATTGACAAATAGGGACCGGGGCTCCCAAAGGGTGAGGAATCTGGGTCCTTATAAAGCCTTTGTTGGAAAGCTTTTTAGTTGTTTCGACTATCTTTCATTTTTAGTAGGCGCCAATCGATAAGGTACCTGTGCTAAAGTGCAGCACTTGGTACAAATTCAATTTGATCTCACTTGCGAGTCGTAGAAAGGACCCGGCGCAAGTCCTCAGGAAATTACTTCAAGAAAAATCTTGAACATATTGGTACGTCCTCAAGCGCTTTCTTCTTCCGCAATTGTCTCCAACCATCCTTTGTAGTTACAATGTGTCCAAAAAAAGATAATCTGGACATGCTTTTTAGCATGTATTCTTTGTGTTTAGGACGTACGAGATAATGTGCAGACGAGCCTCGCGTCCCTGGTTGCTTCCGTCACCGTGAACAATTAATGTTTCATTTCCCCAGGGGATACGAACAATCTTCTCGGCACACACAATGATCGCTTGGTACTTTACCAACCAATCCATACCAATTATAGCATTGAAACTACCAAGTTCTATGGGCATTAAATTTATGTTGAATGGCATGGTTTAGAAGGTTCCAATGGTGACAACCCATAAGGATAGTGCTTAAAACCCAATTTATTTCTCGTCGGTAGTTCAACGTCATAATAGTGATCTAATGTAGTTGGTGTGATATCAATTTGGGAGCTAAATGCAGTAGATACAAAACTTCTATCAGAACTAGTATCGAATAAGATAGAAGCATAGCGATTGTTTAGAAGGAACGTACCCATCACGATGTTGGAGTCTGGGTTTATCCCTACATGCCCTACTGCATACACCTTGGCTAGAGCATTGCCACCTCCAACTTGGTTACCACGGTTGTTGTTGTTCATCAGCTTGGGACATTCCCTCTTGAAGTGTCCTTGGACTCCACACTCAAAACATAGTAGGATTCTGACCCGACCCAGTGCCCCCTCTGTTGGTTAGTATTGGTTAGCACTTTGCTGTCTTCTACAGTCAGAGCCAAAAATGGCCAAACTCTGTTATTTTTGTGGCATTTAGGAGCACACTGGACAATCATCGGTGATAATTGTTTTTGAGCATCGGGGTTTGGATCCCCCATGTTGTTTCTTTTTTTTTCTAACTAGTCCGGCAGACATAAGCCCCATGTCGGTGTTCTGCTCTTCTTGTTTTAGGTGGTGTTGTTGTGGTTGTGGTTATTATCTGGCTTCGCGTGTTTTCTCTATTTGAAGGTCAGCCAAAAGTGCGGATTCTATATCATCACTGCGATCTCCTTTTTAGTTGCCTATTGGCATTGTCTAGGCTTGGATGCTACTCTTCTGTGGATCAAGTTTGGTAGCCACCGAATTTTTTCTTAATCTGTAAGATTCTGCAGGAAAATTCTACCACACAGTTGTGCCGTTCCTTGAAAAACATTGGTTGTTCCCTATCAATCTCGGTACCTTTTACTTTAACTTCCACAGTTCGACTTCGAGTTTCTTAATCTCGGTCCTTGGGCAATACTTGTCAGTCATTTTCTTCTTTAGTTCAGTAAGGTATTGAATAAGCTAATGTTCATTACCAACAGTCCTAACGTGGGAGTTTCACCACGTTAGAGCATTTCCCATAAGAGTACAAGTGGAGAACTTGGTTTGGTTTTCCACAGAACAGTTGCTTATGCGGAACACAGTTTCCATTTTCTCAATCCATTAAGTCAATTCGACAACTCCTTATGTGCCTTTGAAATTTAGAGGTTGGCACTTCATGAAGTCTGGGTAAGTGCACTCATGAGTGGCTCGCTCGTTTCTCCTAGCACCTGTTCCTGAATTGTGGCTGTCGACGCCATTCGTGTTTGCATCACGTGATGCCAAAGCGGTAGTAACGCCTTGGTTAATCATTGCCTGAAGTTGGGCATTAGTGACAGATGTGGTGTTGGTTGTTTCTGGGGCAATGTTTGACCTCGTGGCCCTTTTTGGTGCCATTTTCTTCAATCATAAGAAAATATAATACCCGTTAGATTTCATAAAATCATAACCATGACATGACATATACCTAATAAGTAAAATGAGATAACATCACACAGTGAAATATACAACTGAATTATAATCAAAAAAGATATAACTAAATCGACTTTCATTCACAACAAATTCGATTACAGACATGACATAATACCACCTTTCCATATATAATTGGAAAACATACATGATTGGTTCAGATATAAAATGATCACAACGATTAGGTTACAAGATAAAAGAATATATACAAACAATTAAAGCCATCACTAGAGGGATGACCCGTAATACTTAGTAGGCTATACAAAACAACTAGCCATAATAGAATCTAGGAACTGCTACCAGCCTCCTCCGGTAGGTCTAGCTGTGTAGGACCTTTGGCGGGTCCCTGCTATCTCTCGAACTATGCCATCTGAGTCTGAAGTCTCTTTATCAACTTCAGTGCCTCTGTGAGCTATTTTCTGCCACTGTGATCTGCGCCAGCATCCTAAGTAATATCGTTGTCTCCATACGGTCTGCTGACTGTAACTCTCTGATTTGTGACTGCTGAGCTAACACTATGGTACGTAGCGATATAACCTCTGCACGCGCAAGATCACTCGCATCCATAGATCGTCCCCAAGCCTCTCGGGACATCCTAGCCTCAGTCTCCATAAGTCTAGTAGTACGTGTATGTGCACGCCTATCCCTAAACAACATGTTGAGCCGACCAACCAATAGCTGTCGCCCAGACTGCTCATCGTCTAACCTCGTATAAATCTCATCCGTGTCCTGCCTAACCCTAGTCTCAAACGCTGTCATTTGTCAACCCAACTCCTTAGTACTAACTGGTGCCCCCTGTAGGGTCTCAAACTATCTCATCCAGGAGTCCAGTGATCCCATATCCTACATTCTTCTGGATCATGCCTGATCTTCTTATCACATAGTAGCTACAAAAACCATAGTCTGCCTTAAGACCTCTAGCCAGTCTAGCAGCAGCAGCAGACGAGCTCTCTTCGACCTCGTATGTAGGACCAAGAGCGATACCTAACCTCTTTCAAGGCGGTAAGGTAACCTCGGGTCTGTCCTCTCTACGGTCAGTAGAGAGTAAATGGCCAAGGGTGGGTCCTTGATCGTGGTGCAAGCTGGTCTGGAGAGGGGTGAGTTATGAAGCGGTGGTCGGTAAGGGTAGTGAATGGAAGATATTTTATAATGCTGGTCGTCTCTTAGCCAGGAACATAGAAGCTCGATAGCCCTAATGGACGAATAGACTAGCAGGTGGTGATGGACGATTACACAGGCACTGGTGATGATACTGATTAGTGGTGGTGTATACTGGATAGTCGGTGGTGATTACTGGTATTAGTGGTGGAGAAGGTATCTAGGGAAGTGGTGATGACCTTAGGGAGAGCGATGATGATGGTAGAGTAGATATAGCAAGAAGTCTGGCAACCTCTGCATCAAACCATACTGGTTAGGTACTAGAGATGGAATAGAAATCCTAGCTGTCACACGATATGCAGGGTGTGGAGGTGGTGTGGCCGCAGACACATTAGTCTCGAATGGCTCTGTCTCCTCTGCAGATGGGGCCTGATCAGTAGCTGGTAAAGCAACAACTACAGAGTCAGCAGGAGCTGGGTGCTCCTCTTCCTCATCATCGTCATCGGCATCGATGTCCATATCATCATCCTCATCATCCTCGTCATCGCCGTCATCTCCTCCATCGGCATGATAATCAACAGGATCCTCATCGTCATCCTCTTCTGGTTTCCGCCCTCTAAGACTCGGAATCACGAAAACATCAATCTGGTGACTGAGCAGTGGGTGCAGGCTAGCAGCATGCTAGTGGCTGACTCCTCCATGGAAACACCTTCATCCTCCTTGTGGCACAATATAATCGGGGTATCTTTCAGCTCTGGAACATTATCTAGTAAGAAGGTTGGTGAATGTGGCTCTCGAGGATGGTATGTAGTCCGGTGATGGTACAACTCCTGGTGATCCTATATCTGACAACTCCTCAAATGTACTGGATATCTCCGTATATGTGACCCCTGATTCATCTGAATCTGACATGACTGAATCTAAAAATCCAAAAATAGCTTTATAATTATTAGTATTTAATATAAGACCCTTATAGTTAATATACATTTATGTCATAACATGTAATATCAAATCAAGGAATGCATTAGTCCACACCAAAACTAATGCAACACTAATGTATGCTTGAATGTATGCCACCATATGTATGTCCCGTGTAAACCCCTTTGTATGAATGTAATGTTTGAAAATGGTTATAGTCCAGCAAAAAAATTTGACCTGGTTCTCTATAACCTTGGCTCTTGATACCAATCTGTAACACCCCTAAAATTGGGTCGCAGCGGAATAAGGGTCCGGGGCGTGTTACTTCATAGATCAATAACATAAGATATATATAAAACGACCAAAAAGTCGTTTAAAACCGTAAATTGGATTTATACAAAGTATTTGTTACATAAGCCCAATAGCTTCACATGTATTCCACTTGATTTAATTTTAAATACAAACAAAGGAATTTCTCTAGCCCATTAAACAGATATAAATTAATTATACAAAATGTATTGTGACCCAAAATCTTAATGCTCGATATCCAAATCAAAACCACAATGTTTCCCTTTGCACCTCGTGCCTTATTGCCTCCTGAAAACTTGCTTTTTTTAAAACGGTCCAACAATAATGTTGGTGAATTCATAGGTTTTGATAACATCGTTTAGATTGTATAGGACCACAAAAAGCTTTCCCAAGTGTGATTTAATATGAAACAGATGCAGACATCTTATAATGATGTAAATTACGTTGCCCTAAGACTTCATGACACTGAAGCCCTCGACAATAATCATCTCTCTAATCTAACATTCTCTTTGTTTCTCTCTCTACTTTCTCTCTCTAAGATTCTTCTCATTTTCTAGCATCTTGGTACAGATTAGTGTTGTGTAATGGATTAACTAGTGGGATAACACCTTTGTATGAATTCGATGTTTGAAAACGGTTATAGTCTAGCAAAACATTTGACCTGGTTCTCTATAACCTTCGCTATTGATACCAATATGTAACACCTCCAAATTAAGTCGCAGCGGAATAAGGGTCTGGGGCGTGTTACTTCATAGATCAATAACATTAAGATATATATAGAACGACCAAAAAGTCATTTAAAACCGATACATTAAGATATATACCCGTAACATCCTATGTTCGACATGGTATACGTTCGTTTGCCCAGTGATAGCTAATCACCCGAACGGGGATATCAATCCCAATAGATCTATTCATAACATTCGCGCTCACAATCCAGTAACTGACAGTTCATGATAATGGGCTCAACTAGGGTTATCGCTACTTAGGCAACACGTAATCATAATGTAAAACTTATCCACTTGTGTCCAATTATAAAACAGTGCATGTTTCTCACCCCAAAAACTTATAAAACAAATCATGTAAAACGTGGGGCTATGAACTCACCTTGAGTGAGCGAATATCAAGTGTATCACAGAAAATGCGTCACGGTAATGATCGAGTGCAACCTAATCCAATATAGGTCGTATAAGTACTAATCACATTGGGTAACTACTACCATATATAATTCTATATAGCTAATCACCATCTAATTGTTTTAGTGAAATCATATTTATAAAGTTAAAACGTTTATAAATATACCTTTGGTAAAAATGACATAACTTTCACGTTTCAAGTCCGTTTCTTGCGTTTCTTATGTCCACGCTTTCGTATTAAGACGAGTTATCAAAATTTGACGTTTTCATATTTTTAGTCCTCTGATGAACAGTGATTTTTACTGTTCATACCAGTTATAAACTTATTTTTATAACTTTAATTAACGTAAAACCCGTAAATGTCGTATTTTATTCGTTATAGCTCCGTTTTTAGCGATTCTTTCGAGTACGTCTTCGTTATTGAAAGTTCTATCAATTTATTGATGTTTTCAAAATATATGTTTCTGTCATGAATAGTAAATTTTACTGTTCATAGTTTATAAAATTACTTTTATAAACTTTAATTATCGTAAACGCCGTATTTTATTCGTTTTAGCTCCGTTTTTAGTAATTCTTTCGAGCACGATCTCGTAATTGAAAGTTCTATTTATTTATGAGGTTTACAAAAACAAATGTTCCTGATATGAACAGTAACTTTTATAAAAATAGTTTTATAAAAGTATTTTTATACATTTTAAGTATATAAACTCGCGTAATTCATAACTTCTTCGTTTTTAATTGAAAAATTACGTTTCTTATTGTTTTGGAATCCTAAAAATATTTGTGATTTAATAAAAATACCAAACCTTCTGTTTGTAGAATTTTTATAACAAGTTTTTATAAAAATTCTTTTATAACTCCGGTTATTATCGTAAAACTCGTAAACTACGTATCTTTTTCGTTATTAATCCGTTTTTCGAGTTTCTTACCTTTTTGGAATCATCATGAGGTGTAATATATTTATAAAACATGATAGGGCTGTCATAAAACACGAACCAAAACAGCCCCTTTTGAACTCATTATGTATACTTAGTTATAACTTGTTTTATATACCTTTTTAACCTAATAAAAATACCACAAGTTATCCAATACTTATTATATACTATGTCATATATATAATAGTGTCCATTTGTCCATCATATGTCCACATGAGTCCATGATATCAAGATTAACAAGTCATTAACATCACATGAAATCAATAACTTTCCTTAAGTAACTTTACTTACTAGTTTATACATATACATTTTTACACTTAACCAACATGTTACAATACTTATAATCCCATTATATCATGATATTACCAATCACATAACATATGAAAAAGTGTACAAAATGATGATCACAAGTAAAAACTCTTTTTACATGTTTAAAAGTCCTAAATGGTGATTTTTGCTATAAAGAACATATATACACATAAAATGATAAATGTAAAGTGATTAGAGTTTTTAGATAACCTTATGATGATCTATGATGATAACCAACACAATCTAAACCCTTGTTTAGATAATAAACCCTAGCTTTCACAATTAGAAAACCCTAATTAACCACAAAACCCTAATCTTGCTTTAACTCCTTTAAAGGCTTAACCAAGCCTTTAAACTTCCTTGGAATAGCTTAGATATAGTGTGGGATCACTTGTAAATAAGGTAGATAAAAGTTTATGAATTATTTAGGTGAGTTTGGTTTGTGCCGTGGCTTAGACAAGAGAAACAAGAGAGATGAGTTTTGTTTTTGGTAAAGGAAATAGATGTGTGTGTTTTATCTTTACTAGTGGCTAGTATATGTACCCAAGGACTAGTATAATGTATAAATCAAAGATCAAAGAGACCATATGGTCAAAAAAGGGGGGATGGCTCACATGGGCAAGAATGGGGTGAAATAGTGATGACTAGTGATATAAATCACTAGTCATGATAGAAGTCATGTTAGCCCTTACTTGTACAAGACCTTGGTTATGGTTTTATGTTTCTATGCTCCCTAATGTGTAGGTGATCTCATGAAATCAAGGAAGATATTTACTAGTTATTTATCTTGTATAAAAATGATAGAATTGAAGTATACTTGTTATTTACAAGTTGTAGTTTAATGTGAAGATGTATACTTGCAAGTTGCAAAAGTCTTGATATTTTCTTTGTTATCTTGGCCCCAAATCCGGCCATATCAACATATATGTGATAATATTGAGTAACTTTTGGGTATTGGGTATAAAAGTGGGTATTTGTTGAAGCGTAGAAAAGTTTTGGTGGTTCCGATTATGCCCTAAAACGTATTATTATCGCGAAACGTAAACACTTAACGTAACCAACTAAAAATAAAATGAACAAAGTTTACAAAATTATCCTTTAAATAAAATACTTAACCACTTGCCTTGAGTAAATATTTTTAAAAAATTGATGATGCCTGTTTACAATGAACGATAATATTTTAGTCTTACACGGTTAACTCACTATTACATTAAAAGCAAATGCGTACATTACTAAAAGTACTTAGTGAATTTATTGACGACGTCAATGACCCTAAAACACGGGGTGTTATAAAAACCGAACAACAAAGACCTCTTCTTGATCGATCCTAGTTAACCAGAGAACCCGCGAACCTGAGCTCTTGATACCACTTGTAAGATTTGATCACCCTACAACCTGGTTACTAGTGCGGAATAAATCCGATCTTGAAGACGAACACAACCCAGCAGATTATGTATGACAGAAAAAGGAAAAGATGCACAAGAATATAACCCTCAATATTATATGTTTATTGAGTAAGAAAAGAATAAAGTACAACCCCCTCCCTCTCACCTCCTTTTATAGAGATGAGGGGAGAGAACAAACAGGTTGGAAGAATAAGTGCAACCCCCCCCCCCCCCCTCACCTCCGTTTATGAAGTTGAGGGGGGAGGATGAGCTTGGGCCGTAAAGAAACCCAACAACTCTAATATGGCTATGATTAGAGCTAAATTTACACTAAACCCCCTAACCTATTGACTAAAATGAATACTATATCTAACACTACCCCTATGGCACCATGTCCGATGTAGCTCTCGCGTTATAAGATCATATTATAGGTAACGCCACCCTTTCAGCAATCGACAAATAAAGAATACCATTTTGGATAGCCGACTAATCTTAGGGCGACTATCCTTTTGGATAGCCTGGAGTCGGCCTACTGAACAGAATAGAATGATGATGTAGATAACTGAATTTAAAAAGGTTTAGGTCATAAAGCATCAAAGAAAAATGTATCGTTTTGATACGTAAATTTTGAAAAAATATGAGTAAATGCATCAAAAATTCATAAAGTGTTATAATATGCACATTTTGATATGTTGTCAACTTATCTACACTACATATAACGGATGAAGTCATTAACCTCCATTAAATGACTTAATTTTAAAGTGTACAAACTAATACTGTAATATGCAACATGTATAAATGATTACTAATATATATAATTGATTAAACAATAATTAATTTAGACATAATTATTTAAAGCATTCATTAATGTAAGTTAATGTTAAATTTTTGTTTGGTTATGCACATTTAAAATTTTTGAAGATTGCATATCCAAAAAATATTTACTATCATTTATGTATGTATTTTAGTATAAGTTTGGTAAAATCCCAATCATTTTGCTAAAAAATTCGATTGAAAAGAATTGTACATGTAAAAGTACAAAGATTTTCAGATGATTTATATAGTATGAAAACATGTAAACATACAAATTACGAAGATATGTTTACACAGATATTACACAACATCTACTCATTAGCAACTACCTTTCACCGTCAAACATTACAACCTCGTAAGACTACTGACTACCTTTTTTGGCATCGTCATTGTATCGTGATGCACATGTACTTGAATTATTATGAAATAGTGTGTGTGATAAAGTTATTCTTTAAAAATCTCGCAAAGCGAAAACTCATTATCATGAAAAACATGTGACCATTGAATATTACTGACCAAAAATTTTGATTACATGATATTCGCCGTCATAACACGCGGTACCATACTAATGAATGATGACACGTGTCAAATTTTGTAGTATGACAAAAATCAAAATATTCATCTTGGAAAACTTCTAAAAGTTTGTTATACCCAGAGTGTTAGGTTCAGTGAGCACCAACAAACAAGTTGTTGATATGCGACATCACTGTCAATTAAAACTCCCTCTAACAACACTCGAATAACTAAAACATTTTTCGTCCTCACAAAAAAAACCGATAACATGAAATTGGTTCCATTTTTTTTCATTTTAATTTAATCAAACAAATTTTATTCAACTAAAAGTAAAAATTACAATACATCAAATAAAATACGGTATACATATAAACTAGTTTTAAGGCCCGTGCACGCACGGGCTTAGACATTATGTTTTTTAAAAATATATGTATAATTTATATATATTTTTGTTTTATAAGTTATGTTATAGAGGATTATCGAAATCATATAAAGAGAATAAATTCATTAAATCTTTTATATATTATATGAACTTGAGGATAATTAGTAATTCTTTTGATTTACCTGTTTTCTGACTCGAAATTGTGAGCTGACTAATTCCAGCGAAACTACCCTTTTAGGTAGCCCAGAGTCGGCTCAAGTGAACATCTGAGGTCACAAGGAGATTAATTTTCTACTCGTTATATTTGAACCATTGAACTCCACTTTGGAAGGCCGGTATTTTTACTATTGTGTATGCAGTTACCAAAAAGTCTTCGGGTAGACTTGGTATATGATTAGATAAAGTTAAATCTTTGTTTGGAAGTAAAAAATTGTTTACATTTGTTATATTTTAAAATATAAAGTCTAATGGTATAAAGTTTAAGGGTTATTTGTTTATTTTCTAAAAATTATAATAAAACTTGTAAATTTATACATTTACACTTAACTCCATATAATTTATTTAAAATTAAACCGCTAAGATTTTATTAATTACCACCTATTTTTTCAAGTTTTTATTTTCACAAATTTGACACATATATTTTTGGGTTTTTTTCTCCATCGGAGTTCTCCACCAAAAAAATTCAATTTTGACCAAATTGTTTTAATTTTGACTTTTTATTGACCAAACAGATCACACGGTTTTGCCTACGTGGCAAAATCAAGCAACCTGATTAGTCTAAAAAAAATTTCTCATAAAATTTAATTTGATATAAAACTATGAAATAATGTAATTCTTTTATTATATAAAAGATATACAAATTAAAATACAAAAAAACACAATCATTCTATTTAATTTTTGAATGCATCCAACAATTTTGAAACTGATTTGAGCTTGTATTTTTCCACCATTTTAAACAAAGCATGTTTAATCTCGTAATCTCTCAAAGCTTCAATTTTTTAAAATGTCAATCAAAGCATTTTTTTCAGAATTTCTTTGCATTGGTATGTTTTTCTCAAATCATCGTTAGTTGTGTGTGCGTTGTCAAACTGCACGGCTAAGCCGACAATCACTTGCTGACGAATGCTATTCTCATCAATTTGTTTCTGAGCATTAACTTTGATTTTATCGACTTTTGGAAGCGAAAAATCCATAAGATTTTTTTGGTTGAGATTAAAAGTGTATGAAATATGAAAGAGTGGATGAAAATGCATGTGAAAGTTTGAAATGTTCGAAAAATAGAAGTTAAAAGTGAGTATTTATAAGTGAAAAAGAGGGTTTTATTTTTTGGGCCGTTGCATTTTTAAACGTCATATAACGTTACCATTTTGAAAATAAAAACAAATAATAAATACGGATAATATTCGGCGGTTGCCCAGGCTGGGAAACTAATAGCGCCGTTGCCGGTAGAAAATGGCGGCGCTGCTGGTCCGTTGTTGGCGAATACCGAACGAAAAAAATGCAGTACCAAGTAATGTTTTAAAAACCAGTTTTTTAATAGTTTTGTTCAAATCATCATTTCACGGTTCAATCAGATTTTTTTGCTTAAAACCGGTTTTCGATTATCCGACTGGTTCACGATTTAACTTTCCCTATACCAAGCTCTCTCATACTCTTTTTAAGACTAGATGGTATGGCAAGCCCAGCTCACCTGACAAGTCAGCGCCACATCAACTTTCTCTCTCCAAATAAAACTCACTTTACAACTCACCTTTCAACCGTAATAAGAACTCACTTTACCACTAAAACTCACCTTCCATTAGGCTGGATGGAGTGGTGGTGAGAAACCCACCTAACACGTCAGCGCCACATCAGCTTTCTCTCTCCAAATAAAACTCACCTTACAACTCACATTTCAACCGTAATAAGAACTCACCTTACAACTAAAACTCACATTTCATTAAAATACCCACTTTATATAAAATATACCCCACTAAATACCCACACACACTCACAATTAATTAAAATACATTATATAAAATGAAAAGGGGCCCACCATATAGAAACTCACCTAAGGTGAGTTTCTCACCAAGTTGGTGCAAAAAGAAGGCAATACTCACCGAGCTAGTGGAGGGAAATTGTAGTGACTTTTCGGGTGGGATGGAACTCACGTGTGAGTTTTCAACTCACCTAAGTGAGTTTTGTCAAACTCACCTCCACTCCGTCCAGCCTTAAAATACTCACTTTATATAAAATATATCACTATATACCCACATACAACTAATTAAAATACAATATATATAAAGAAATGGGGCCCACTATTTTACAACTCACACTAGGTGAGTTTCTCACATAGTTGATGCAAAAAAGGGCCAAACTCACTGAGCTAGTGGCCTTTTGAAAAATCACTTTTAGGATCGGGATGATACTCGCGTGCGAGTTGTAAACTCGCCTAGGTGAGTTTAGCACCACACCGTCCAACCTAAGGCTCCATGGTATGGTGGTGAGAAACCCACATGCCACATCAGCTTTCTCTCTCCAAATAAAACTCACCTTACAACTCACCTTTCAACCGTAATAAGAACTCACCTTACAACTAAAACTCACCTTACTCACCCTTTTTTTTATTTAAATACTTTTATTCATAAACTAAAAAAATAAATATTTACGTAAACGTAAACGTACGAAATTAATAAAAACGTTAACTAAATTAAAAACTTTTATTCATAAATTAAAAACATTACAACACAATTAAGATCATGTTTAGCTGCGTTTGCATTGTCAAATTGCACGGCTAAATCCATCATTGCTTTTTGACGAACGCTATCTTCGTGAATTAGTTTTTGAACCAAAGCGTGAATTTCATCGACGGTATGTGAAAGTGAACAAGCCATATTAATTTTAAAAGTGAGTATAATTTAAAAGTGAGAATAATTGTGTATAAAAATGAATGAATTAATTGGTATTTTATAGATTAAAAGTGGAGTTTTTTTTAAAAAAAAAATTAATAATAATGGATGTATATTATAAGGGGGGCCCACAATTTTTAAAACTCACCAAAGTGGTGCACAAACCCTCCAAAAGTCACCAAGCAAATGCCTAGTTGACAAGGTGACTTTATGGCCGGGAGGGAAACTCACGCGTGTAAACTCACCTAGTGAGTTGCACTCCATACCGTCCAGTTAGGCTGGACGGAGTGGTGGTGAAAAACCCACCTGACACGTCAGCGTCACATCAGCTTTCTCTCTTCAAATAAAACTCACTTTACAACTCACCTTTCAACCGTAATAAGAACTCACCTTACCATTAAAACTCACATTTCATTAAAATAACCACTTTATATAAAATATACCCTACTATATACCCACATACACTCACAACTAATTAAAATACAATATATATAAAGAGAGGAGGCCCACCATTTATCACAACTCACATATGTGAGTTTTTCACATAGTTGCTTCCAAAACTTGCCAAACTCACTGAGCTATTGGGTGACTCACCTAGGTGAGTTTTAGGCCGGGATGGTACTCACACGCGACTTCCAAACTCACTTAGGTGAGTTAGTGGTAAACTCACCACTATACCGTCCGGCCTGAGTTTACATACTAAAACTCTGTTATTGTTGGGTTGGTAGGGTCAGCACGTCGACATGGCAGCTGGCAAAAATCGAATGGTCATGGTTGATAAAGACCCCCACACTCATCTATATCCAAATTAATACGTGGCATTTAGTTTTCCTAGTTATCATCCACACGACTTCTTTTTGCAACATTTTCCTAATCAATTAATTTATATTTTTTTATTTTAAAAAAATATGTCGACACGATATCATGCGGATCACGCCAGGTCATATAGATTTTACAAAATATTATTGTAGACGCGTGTTAAAAATTATTGAATTTTTGAACAAGTAGTTGAACTCATATCAAACTAGAGAAATGATAGCTCATCTAGTACCCCAATCTCGGAGCTCAATTCCCTGTTAATAGGTTGAATACGGAAACCGTCACAAATATTTTAGTTATGTGAAGTCAAAAGACTCGATTTTCTTAAATAACCCGATTAAAAAAACTTTATTTGTTTATCTGTTTATTGATAAAAACATGTATGCAGAGCCGTAATTCATTTATCTTTAAACGTGTGACGCTTGCTCTGTCACATGTTAACTTTTCATTGCTAATTAGTGATGTCGACAAATTATTTTACACGACATCTCCACATGATATGTACTCCATCAATAAGTTTGGAGCTTTGCTAAAACCACAAAATTTTTACAAAAAAGCATTCATAAAATGAGATGGTTGTATGTTATTGGTGTTTATCAATCTCATATTCTCTTTCTTCTCTTTTATTCACTAATTATATGTTACCAACTCAATTTTGTGGATATTTCTTTGTAAACATTTTGTAGTTCTAGCAAAACTCATAAGGTATATCACATGCCCTTTTATATTTTGAAACACATGTTATTACTTAGGGAAGTGATACTCACATCACAAAAAGTGATGTGAATACCACAAAATCACATCAATAATGCATATGTTACAACATCATATATACATAATTGTGGTGTGCAAATCTCTTTTTGTGGTGTTGGTATCACTTCCGTATTACTTAGAGCATTAGTTACAGTTAGTGTCATAACTTCAAGTCGTGGGTAAAAGTGATGTTACTTCAACACTTTTTCTCATGACATCAGTTTATCACATGACCTCCTCTTCATGTTGCCGCCACAAAATATGATGCTGTGAGAATTTTTTTTTTCTTTCTTCCATTTATTTAAAATAAACAATACTTAATTTAAATTAAATCAATTTCATTAAAACATGCCCAATGGAAAATAAACACAGAGTTGGCCATAGAGCCAGACAAATCCTAACTAGCAAGATCATACCTAAACATTGATATAAACCTAAACACGTATAAAGTGTGTTTATGAAAGACTTGCTTGTTAACATGTATGTGTAAGCTTCTTGATATGTCAGATGTGCGGGAAGTAACATCCGTGATTTAATCAGGTTAGTGATGCCTTTAGAAATGGCTAAGAGTTCGTTTTGTGTGATTTCTTGTGTGCTATGTGTTATATATGTGTGCTAAGTGGTTTGAATAGGTGTATGATATCATTTTGAGGTGTGTGATCATCTCATTTTGAGTGCGTTGTGTGTGGAGATGAGTATTCCATTTGTTCACGTAAAGTGATAATGGAAAAGTAATGACGTATAGCATGTATTGCTACGTCAATAGTTGGATGATTTTGTGTTAAGTGTTTATGGGAAATGTATTATGTTGGAAATAAGTTAAGTGGGTGAAATAAGGAAGTTTGTAGCAAACTTTCTAAATATAGAAAGTGAAATGTGAAATGAAAAGTTATTTTTAGAAGGTTTAGTAAGTTGCGTTTATATAAAAAGGTTTACCCAAATTAGCTTAGGTTTTTATAAAAATTTAAGGTAATGAAGATATTTAGTTAATTAATAATTAAAGAAAAAAAAGAAAATATAAATAACATATTTATATGTATAAATTTTGAAATTTAAAATAAAAAATAAAAAAAATATAATTAAGGGGTGTTGTGGGCCGGTTTTGAAGAAAGAAAAAAATGAAACAAGTTTGAGTTAAATTAGGACTCTATATAGTATAAATACAAATTTAATAAATCTCTAAATCATTTTTCTTCCCCCCTCTCCCTTGTGATCAGCCGAAACCCTCAAGTAGAAGAAAAAAAAGATTTTTTTAAATCAAGAACAAGTTGGTGATTTAGTGTTTCAAGAATTAAGGATTTAAGTATGTTCGTAAACCATAGTTGTTTAGTTTTCTTTAAATCATGTAACAATTAATATGATGGATCTAGGGTTTACATAAAATACATATTACATATGAAATTTAATGATGGTATAATGATTAGGGTTAGTTTAGGGTTATGATCATGCATGCTGCATGTTAGGGTTTGCGTTGGAACATGATTTAGAGTTGAGCAGAATTTAGGGTTGTGTTCAACTGATGATATCTTGATGATAGAAACGTGTTTTGATATGATTCAAAAGCCTAAATTGAATTTCAAAGAGTCTACTTTTCAAAAATTCCGGCCTCGAATGATTTTGAGTTCTAGAATTTGCTCAAACGTTGGTTTCAAGAAAAGTTGTCAAAACGGGTCAGAATTAGGTCATGTTTAGGAGGGTAAAACCCTAACTTAAAAGTGGAATTAAGGTTATCCAATCTACAGTGATTAAGTTCTATATGTATATAAAGAAACCTTAGAAGGAGAGCTTCTCCATACTTTTTAGTGTGCAATCAAATCCGAATTGGGACAGTTTTGAAGTTGGATTTTATTTGGGATAGTTACACATGTAATGGTAGCTTGGGAATCACAAGGTAGTTAGTAAACTCATAAATGAACTTAGATGATTTTTGGTACAATTTATGGAGGTCAGCAAGTATGGTTTTTAAGTTGGTAAAGATACACTAAAATTCTGCATTTTTGAATAAATTGTAGTTGACTAGTGTAATGTGATAATGAAGTGGTTAAGGTTGGGCATGGTGTCGGGGTGACCCATGATGGTTAATCAAACCCTTAGACATCCATCATATGTGTGTTACATGGACTAGAGCTTTTAGCTTGGTCGCGTGTAACCGTGTTTATTTATTTGTATAGTTGCGTGACAGGAATTGGAAGCTGCGTATTGAGCATTCAGGTGAGTTACATAGTCCCACTTTTTATTGCGTTTTAAACTTAGGATGGAAATGATGCAAGTGTTGAAAAGAGTTTTAAATTGCTGTGATTATGTGTTAGTGTAAATGCATGGACTATTATGTGACTAATGTGCGTTATGTGCTACATGTTATGTGATGTGATATTGATGTGTGAGCTAAGTCAGGAGGATTACTTGCGAGTATCTCCGGCCTGCTTAGTGGAAGGTATTGTTGCCTAGTTAGGAGGGTTACCTGCGGGTATCTCCGGCCTGAGCTAGAAGGAATGAGATTTGGTTATGTGATGTGCCTAGTTGGGAGGGTTACCTTCGGGTATCTCCGGTCTGAACTAGAGGGAAAGAGTGTTGGTATGGTACTGATGTCTAGTCAGGAGGGTTACTTTCGGGTATCTCCGGTCTGAACTAGAGGGAAAGAGTGTTGGTGTGGTACTGATGTCTAGTCAGGAGGGTTACTTTCGGGTATCTTCGGTCTGAGCTAGAGGGATAAGGATTTGGATTGATCCAAGAGCGATTGAGTTTGTCTGCTTGATGTTTGATTGATTTGATTAATTGGATTGAATTGCATGTTAGCTTGTATGTTAGTTAGTATAATTGTCATGCAAAAGTGTTGTTTTATGATAACAGTAATTTGGTTAATGATTTTGGTAATGGATTAAATATGTGTGTCTGAAAATCTATGTTTCTCGCCAACTATTGTGTTGACGTATAAGCATCATTTTTAGGTATTCAGAAGGATGAGGTTAAAGTTAGAAAAAGTGGCTAGATGGACCGTAGGCAGCTGACGAAGTTTAGTTATCTAGATTTCGTTATTTGTTTTGGATGTTTAAATGTTTGCATGTCATGACGTTGACATGAACTGCCTTTATTTCAATGTCAGACGCCTTTTCAATTTTGTTGATGTGTTTGGGTATTTTCATGACACTGCATATCTATACCTTGTATTTTTATGCATGTTTTAGTTTTTCTATATAGACGCCAATGTGTTGTGATGATTCCTTTTCTCGTCGCTCCTCGCGTTTCCGCCTTGGCAGGGTGTGACAGATTGGTATCTGAGCCT
>BQNB010044609.1:28393-44782 GCA_026074375.1 Tanacetum coccineum
AAGGTTCTGCATAAGTGTATGGGATGATTGCTGGTGCAGAGGTTGCTATTGGTGAAGTGTCTAATGCTGCTGATGAATTTGCTCTAATGGGGTTGTCCCCTCAGGTACATACTTGCCCTTTTGGTTGTGAACATATATATGCAGAACTTAAAAAGGACTTTGATAATTAGAAGTTCAATATAAAGATTGTTTTATCCAGGTTCAGGCATATAAAAGTAGTTTACAAACTTTAGAACAACAAAAGGCATGGTACCCAAAAGTTATTTCAGGGGCTTTTATGGCTTGGGGGGGCCATTAGAAGAAAGAATCAGGAATTAGAATCTTGACTGCAGACCTAGGCAACACCACCAACATGCTAAAATATACTGAAAAATTGAATGAACAGGCTAAAATTGATAAAATGAATAATCAGGTCAAACTTGAGGAGTCTGAGGCAAGGTTTGACAAATGGAAGGATTCTTCCAAAAACCTGGTCAAACTGATCAATAGCTCCATGTCCTCTAGATCAAAATTTGGTTTAGGATATGGAGACACTTTTGGATCAGATGAGGTGTTTGATCTCTCTTCACCTAGTATCTTTGACTCATGTCTTAAGGATGCTATAGAGAAACCTCTCTATGATAGATTTGTCAAAGCTGGTGGATTGCATGCTGTTCCAGGACCCATAACAGGAACATTCATGCCTCCTTCCAACAAGCCTGACATTGATGATACACAGTTTACCTATGGTTCAAAGTCCAATAATTATTCTGAATCTAACTCTGTATCTAATGACTTTATCTCTTGTGACAACAGTGACAAGTCCTCAGACTCAGAGACAACTGGCTTTGCATCCTGTACATCAAGTGTCAACTCCTCAAGCATCATGACCAATGCCCCTAGTTCAGTTAATTTCATGACTCTGTCAAAGACTGCTGAACAAAGACCTATCTCCATCAATGATGATCCTAGTTTTTCTTTTAAGGAGAATGTAAAACCTCCTAGGAATTTATGTAATAAGAGTGGAATAAACAGTAGGAGTCTTTGTAAAAGAAAGTCTTTTGGTTTTAAGACATGTTTTGTTTGTGGCAGTAAGTTTCATTTGATTAAAGATTGTGATTTTTATGAGAAACAGTTGGGTTTGAATAATAAACCTTTGTGGAATAATGTGACAAATATTCCCTCATTTGTACCAACAGCAGCATCTGTTCTTACTGGCAGTAGGAATCGATCAACATCTATTCCTGCTGATAGGCCATTTCCTGCTGGTTGGAAAGATCATGCTGCTAGACCTATGACCAGACCTTCCAGTCATTATTTTCAATGTTTTAGTAGGCCTGGCTCATATAACCAAATGAATATGGATGGGGGAAGATGGGGAACTGTTGTTAAGCCCTCAGCAGGTTGTTCTTGGAGAATTAAAAGACCTAATGTGCAATGTGGGTCTAAGAACAATGGTGGATCTCATCAATCTACATGGTTTACTTCCTACTAATCCACAAGGCAGGCTTAAGTCAGTCATGACTTGAGTCTCCCATGTATACTAATGTTATTATTGTATTGTTTTATTGTAGGCTAATCCTCATAAGAATAAAGATTTAGGTATTGTTGATAGTGGTTGTTCAAGAAGCATGACAGGTAATAAGGAGAAAGTCAGTAATGACTTGGGTCTCCCATGTATACTAATGTGTGTTGTATTGTGTATTGTAGGAAAATCCTCATAAGAATAGAGATTTAGGAATTGTAGATAGTGGTTGTTCCAGAAGCATGACAGGCAATAAGGAAAATTGTAATACTTAGAGAACGAATGTCGGAGGTACAAAACTTTATGGAGGTGGAATGGCAAAATCACTGAAAAAGGCACTATAACGGATCCTTCCAAACTAAACTTTGAGAATGTTTTATTATGTGAATGAGCATTCAACAATTTTAAACTTGTTCTCTTATCAACAAATTTGTGATACCAAGAACAAAGTCCTTTTCACTGATAAAGAGTGCCTTGTTCTCTCTAAGGAGTTCCAACTACCTGAGAATAGTCAGGTGGTTCTCAGAGTTCCAAAAGGAACAATCTCTACTGCTTCAATTTGTCTGACATCCAACCTGAAAAGATGTCACCTGTTTGCAAGGCAAAAACATCCTTAGAAATGATTCTACAAATGGCAATAGAAGATGGCTCATGTGAACTTAAAAAATATAACAAGGCTGGCCAAGCAATGATTAGTCAATGGTTACCCCTCCAAACTCTCACAAATAAGCACAATCTGTGTTGCTGCAACAAAGGAAAGCAACACAAGGCTTCTTACAAGGCCATCACTGCTGTGAGCACCATTTCTGCTCCCTCTCCAGTTACTTCACATGGACCTTTTTGGTCCTACTTCCATCAGAAGCATTGATCACAAGTACTACTCGCTTGGCTGGTTACAATAAGTTTTAGCAGGTTTAGCTTGGGTTTCTTATTTGGGGACTAAAGATGAACATATGGTACCTTAAAGGACTTCATTACTTTTATTGAAAACCAGTTAACTAAAAAAGGTTAAAGCCATAAGGTGTGACAATGGTACAGAGTTTAAAAATTCTAATTTAATTGAACTCTGTGGGTCAAAAGGGATTAGAAGGGATTATAGTAATGCCAGAACCCCACAACAAAATGGGGTTGCTGAAAGAAAGAATAGAACCCTCATAGAGGGGAGCAAGAACTATGGACTGCTGACTCTAAGTTGCCTACCATGTTTTGGACAGAAGCAGTTAGCACTGCTTGTTATGTTTTGAACAGGGTTCTAGTGACTAAACCCCATAACAAGACACCTTATGAACTAGTGTCTAGGAAAGTTCCTAACATCAGTCATCTTAAACCTTTTGGGTGTCTTGTGACCATACTTAACACCAATGACCACTTGGGAAAATTTGAGGGAAAAGCTGATGAAGGCTTTATTGTTGGGTATGCTGCTCATAGTAAGGCTTATAGAGTCTACAATTTATCCAGCAAAAAGATAGAAGAAACACTTAAATCTGAGATATCTTGAAGAAAACCTAATGTTCCGGGGTTATGGGTCATGAGTGTATTTTTTTTGAACCTTGACTAATGACTGATTCCTTAGGTTATAACTCGTATTCAACACTAAATCAACCTGCAGGTACCCAAGATTCTAACATACCTGCACGTACCATAAGAATGATATCAGATACGGAGTGTGATGAACAAGTAATTCTTGTTCTTCTTTCCTTCTACCTCTTTTTTTTAGGTCTAACGGTTTCATGACGCTTCTGAAATGGTGGAGAGCAGTTCAGATTATGCAGAGGAACTTGCTAGGCTTCAAAAACAAGCATATGAAGCCAATGCTACAGCTGAGAAGCATCTGAGTCAAGCTGATCTTGCAGCCAGTAGGAATAGGGTTCCTGCTGGTAAGATTGATTCTGCTGCTGGTGTTTCTTATGGTCCTACTGAAAGACCTCTATCCTATTTTACACTGTTCATATCTGCTGCATACATCACAACCTCCTGGCACATCATTAGGCTCAAGTAAACATTCTACAAGAATATCATCCCTTCTAACCTTGCAAAGTCATGGCCTCAAATCTTCATAATGGGGAGGACATACACAACCATCCAGACACTACTATCGTTGCAGGCATTTCTCTTCCTCCTTCATAGATATGGATTTTGGTGGTACTTGTCACGAACTTAGCAACCCATTAATAGTTGGTTGATTCTGTTCCTACTAAGAGGGTGAACACAATTCATCCTCAAATCAGAGATACTTGGAGATCCATCACTTCACCTGTTCATACACTTAGGTACATTGACAGAGTCTATATTTTGTGCAAGTGATTTTGTTAGTTGCTTTTGTTAGCTATGTTCATGCTCAACAAAGGAACAATCACACAGATTATTTGCATTATCTGTTTGCTTGTTTTCTATCTAAACTTGAACCAAGCAGTGTTGCTCAAGCTCTTAATGATCCTGCTTGGATTGAAGCTATGCAAGAAGAGATGCAACAGTTTGTTAATCAGGAAGTATGGAAGCTTGTCCCTCTACCAGAAGGAAAATTTGCTATTGGGACTAAATGGATTCTAAAGAACAAACGAGATGCCAGAGGTATAGTTGTCAGGAATAAAGCCAGGTTGGTGGCTCAAGGTCATAGGCAAGATGAGGGAATTGACTATGATGAGGTCTTTGCTCCAGTTGCTAGAATTGAAGCTATTCGACTCTTCCTAGCATTTGCCTCATATATGGGCTTTATGGTATATCAAATGGATGTGAAGAGTGCTTTCCTATATGGGGAAATTGTAGAAGAAGTTTATGTTACTCAACCTAAGGGATTTGAAGATCCTCATTTCCTTAAGCATGTTTATAGAGTTGTGAAAGCTTTGTATGGTCTTCATCAAGCACCAAGGGCCTGGTATGCAAGATTGTCTACTTTTCTGTTAAAGCATAATTACAGAAGAGGTACAATAGACAAAACTCTCTTCATTAAGAAGAATTTGAGATGAGTGCTATGGGTGAGTTAACATTTTTCTTAGGCTTACAAGTGAAACAGAAGCCTGATGGGATTTTTATCAGCCAAGATAAGTATGTTCAGGACATACTTAAGAAATTTGATATGGAAAGTGTAAGACCTGCAACAACACCCTTTTAAGCTTCTAAACCAAAATCCAAGGATGAACCTGATGATGATGTGAATGTTCACTTATACAGATCCATGATAGGTTCCCTCATGTATTTGACAGCTTCAAGGCCAGATATTCAGTTTGTAGTGAGTGCTTGTTCTAGACACCAGGTTACACCATTGACTTCCAACTTGAATGCAGTAAAGAAAATCTTTAAGTATCTAAAAGGCCAACCAAAATTAGGCCTTTGGTACCCAAGAGATTCACCCTTTGTGTTGGAAGCATACAGTGACAGTGACTATGCTGGGTCTCATGGTGATAGAAAATCCACAACTGGTGGATGTCAATTCTTAGGCAGGAGATTGATCTCATGGCAGTGTAAAAAGCAAACCATAGTTGCTACTTCTTCCACTGAAGCAGAATATGTTGCTGCTGCTAACTGTTGTGGTCAGGTACTTTGGATTCAAAATCAATTGCTTGATTATGGGTTTAATTTTATGAACACCAAAATTTTTATTGATAATCAAAGTACCATCTGCATAGTTAAAAATCATGTTTTTCACCAAAGAACAAAGCATATAGAAATTAGGCACCATTTTATTAGAGATGCAAATGAGAAAAATCTTATTCAGGTGCTTAAGATTCCCACAAATACAATGTGGCTGATTTGTTAGACCATGGCATTTGATGGACCTAGGATTTCTTCATTATTGGTTCACATTGGGATGCTTAATCCCTAGCGGCCATTGTTTAAGGGGAATTTGGGTCCAAGGGAGGACTAAATTGTAAAATTTTTCTAAGTAGTTTGGTTTTTTTTACTTTTTAATTTTCCACTACATTTTTCTTCTGGTAGTTTTTCATTTTTTCTACTGATAGCTTTATTGTTCAGCTATCAAGTTTTATCCATGTAATATTTTTCCGGTGTTTTGGTCTAATCTTCTTGCAGAAATTGGTTTATAAGTGTGGATTTGCAGTGAAGAAAGTGGCATTATAACTGAAGATACATATTCATTCTGGTTGGTTGAAGGTGTTTGTCCTATTGCGAGGAAGTTTCCTAAACTGGTACTTTAAATGTTCTACTGGGGTAGAAACAATTCCTTTCTGGTTTTGTTTATTTTGATTTTCGAGTTGACTTTTTCGTTGAGCAAACTTAAATTGAGTTTTACTCTAATTAAAAGTTATAGGTAAGAAAATTGGGATATTAATTCGACAAAGGGTTTTTATTTAAAGGGATAAGTACTATTGACCTTCACTTTTACTCTTACCTAAATTCAAAACCCTAAATTTTACTGCCCTTTTTCTCACACCTCTCTCTCTCTTTGGAAAAATCAATTCCTACTAGCAAACAACCAGTAGTAACTCTCCTTCCACACCAGTACCAACACTCAATCGCATTCTTGTATCCATCATACAAATGGCCGATCTAAAATATCGTGATGAACACAATAAGGTTGGTTTCTTGGAGAAACCTAAAGGGAGTGCAGACTATCATCAGGTTCTTGATTTTTTAAGGAGTTCACATATCAGGTTATTCCAATACCATGACCCAATCAAAAAAGACTTCTTGGTCAACAATTTGGTCAACGGCCCTCCTCGAACATTTTTGAGTGAAGCCCACACGAGCTATAGTTAGCCACCATTGATAGAACCCCCTATACAATCACTGAATCACTGGTTCAGAGTCAACTTCAACTAGATGATGAAGGGGGGGGGGGGTTGAGGACTTACCATCTGCTGACATTTATTTAGGGATGGATAATATGGGGTATCCTACTGAAGGGAAACTGACTTTCCATAAGAATAAGTTCTCACCTCAATGGAGGTTCATTGATCCCCACAATCATCAATGTCTTTACACAATTCTGGTAGCTGGGAACAATTTGGGAGTTCTTGGCTACTTGCTCTTTATATGTTTTAACTGAGGGAAGGAAGTTTAATTCGTCAAGCTATATTTTTAAAGGAATGGTTAACAATATTACCAATCCTAAAAAGTTTTTGATGTTTCCTAGATTTCTACAAATGATATTAAACTTTGAAACTAGGAATTCAAAACAGTAATCAAGTCTTTAAGACTAAACCAGTAAGATGTTTGCAAACTGAGGCTCACTTTTTCATGGGACACTATGCCACTCTTGGCAATAATGCTTCCTCCTCCTCAACCTGCTATAGCGGGTGAAGGTTCAGGAGTGGCTGAACCAACTATTCCACATACAGTCCCTGAGACTTTGACTGAACCTGCACACTCCCATGATCAGGCATCATCACCACCTAGACCAACCACCATTCCTGCTAGTGCTTAAGAGAATGAGCAGGGTCCTTTTTCAGATCCTAACCCTACATCTTCTTCCAAACCTCATGCATCTGAACCTAGACAATTCACTTCCACAAATGTGGAAGATGATTAAATTTGTAGGTCCCTTGGGGGGGGGGGGGGGGGGGGGGGGGGGGGGGGGGGGGGGAGGTTTGGGATATCTCACTACGCAAGGTCCACTGAAGCTCCACCTGCAGGTACCACCTCAGGAGGTGCTGAGGACCCTGATAAACTAACAGCTTTGTGTTCTCTAGTGAATTCTCTTGTGCAGAAAATAGATTCTCAAGCATCTGATCTAAAAGCTCACAAGCTGGTGTTTAAGGAGGTTGTTAGAAAATTGGTAAAGAAGGTTAAGGAGTTGGAGGATAAACTAAAAGGGAGAAAGAGGAAGTTTGTTATGACAGAATCTAACATAGAGGAAGAGGAAGAGCAGGATGTTGATCCTCTTATTAAGCTGGCCAAGGCAGTTCCTACTGGTGGTTCCAATGAGGATGATATTCCTCCTAGTTCATCCATTCCCTCTGATGGATCAGCTATTCCTCCTGATGTCACTACTGGTCCTACTGATGCTCCTTCTGACAAGGGAAAGTCCCCTATGTTGGAGGAAGAACCTCCAGTGAGAGAAAGATCATTCAGACAGAGGGAGGAGGACAGGTTGGGAGAAGAAGCTGCTAGGAGACTATATGAGGAAGAACAAGCTGAGCTGGCAAGAGAAAGAGAAGAGCAAAAGCAGAAAAGACAAAAGGATGTGTTGGAGTCTGCCAAATATTACACTGATGCTGATTGGAATGAGATAATGGGTCAGGTGCATGCTAACCAAGGACTTTCTGCTGATTTGTTGGGTCCTGATGTAAATGAGGACAACTTTGCAGCAAGGATGGTAGCTCTTGTTGCTGAAAGGAGAAGAAAGTTTGCTGCTCAAAGGTTCCAAGATAAGAGAAATAAGCCAATGACTTATGCACAACAGAGAGAGTATATGAGAACCTTTGTAAAAAACCAAAGCTCCACCATCTACTCAACAGGTTGGACAATGAAACATGTGAGGTCCTTTTCTGATGATCAACTCAAAGATGAGTTTGACAAGATCAGACATGCTCTTGCTAATCTGCAATCACAACACCTAAGGAGGTCTCTTAAAAGACAAGGAGCAGATTTAGAACAACCTGATTCAAAGAAGTCTAAATCCACTGAACCTCAAAAGACTTCTGATCCTGCTGTTTCAAGACCATCATCTGCTGGTGTTACACCTGATGTACACCAATCACCATTTGTTGATACTCCACCTGCTTCTCCTCCACACTCACCTAAGGCTTCATCCCACCCTGATGTTACACCTGATACATCAAAACAACCATCTGTTGCTCCTACACCACCATCTGGTTTTTCAGCTACACCTACTGTTACCAGGACATCTGGTCCTAGAACAAGAAATCAATCCTCTGCTGCTGGTATTAAGACATATAGTACCAGGAGGAAATCCCTTGGATCAAGAAAGATGTCATCCTCTGAAGTAGATTTGAATGCTGCTGATACATTCTTCATCAAAGTTTTATGTGATGATGACTCTGATGATTCTGATGGTGATACCAACCCTTTTTATTGGCATGCCTTTGCTGCATGGGAAATTGTTCCTACTGGCTTGGGTGATGTTAATGCACTATACTTCACAGATAAGTCTTCAAAGTACTTTACTCATCTGAGGGAGATTCTTCACTTGCTTGATAGGCAAGATTTGTCTAAGCTTTATGGGATGGTTGTAAAGCACTATGAAGCAAATCCTATAGCTGGTGCAGGAATGATGCTATGGGGAGATCTCCATGTTTTGTTTGAGTCTGTTGAAGGAGGTTCTAGTGTAGAAGTTTGGGCTGATCAAAAGGATTGGGTTGTCCGTAGCTGGAGATTATTTCCTTTTTCTGGTGTTCATGTCTTAGAGACATTTTCTGGCACGGTCCTATATATGTTTGCAGATACACCCTATCCTCTTTCAGCTTCAACCATGAAGAAAATGTTGAAGCACAAACTGGAAGTTGAAATTAATGGTATAGGGAATGATATGACACATGCTGAGCAGCTAATTGCATTCATCAAAAATCGGCTTGCTGCTTGTCTTCCATCTGCATAATTCTGGTACTCTGTCACTCTCTTGTACATAATCTATCTTTTGCTGTTTCTTAATGTTAATCTTTTGGTTCTCTTTATCATTTGTAAAGTTGTTGTAAAAGAAGTTTTTGCTTTTTGAGAAAATCTTGGTTTTTAGTATACTCTTTTGGGACTGGATCACTTGGTTTTTAAACTGTAGATGAGCAACATGGTTTTCAGGCTCATTTTTATATTTCAGTGATCTACTAAACTGGTTTTATGGCACAATCTTTCACGGAAAATATTTTTTTTGGTGCAACACTCTATGGTTCTCAATTGCCAGGCCATCAGGCTAGAATCAATTGAGGTATGGTTTCAATTCCCAGGTCTATGACCAGAATGAATTGATATAGCTTTAATGATTTGCTTAAAATCATAGAGTCTCTCAACTGACTGATGTTTCATGTACCGATAAGTTGAGATGGTTTGCAATCCACCATGGGAGTAACTCTTTCTGGGTCCCAAGGATTGTCTAGCCCACAAGCAAACGGCTATGTGGTAAAGGCTTATAAAATCCGTTGATGGTTGCCAGGTTACCCAAAACTGGATGGTTTTCACTTGCCTTATTCTTGAAATGAAAAGTGGCTAGTCCTGAGCAAACGGCTACAGGTAAAGATGCCTCAAATCCGTTTATGGCTGTAATGACTTGCCAAAAGTCATATAGTTCTTCCACTTCCTATGATTCATGTTCTAAAAGTGGAAAATGGTTTCAGTCCTCCATGGATTTAACCCTTTCTGGGTGCTAATGGACTGACTAGCCCAAGAGTGAATGGCTACTTGGTAAAGGCTCATCAAACCCATTCTTGTAGCTGTGGTGGTCCTGTTACAGTCCAAGTTTCGATGCTGATTTTCTTGTTGCTGATTCGACGTTTAATGACGGTTGCTTTTGGAGTCGTTTTCAAGATGCTGCTGTTCAATCCTCTGGTGTTTTCAACGAAAGATCTATCTAGAAACTTGAAGTTAACTATGTCAAATTCAAGTTTAGGGGAGGATTGTTAGGAATTTTGTAATAGATAGTTCCTACTAGTAGGTATGTAGTTCCTACTGGTAGAGTAAACAGTTCCTGCTGGTAGTGTAGTTCCTACTGGTAAGGATAATAGTATAGTTAGTACTGGCAGTACAAAAGTCATTCCTGCTGGTAGAACAATATTATTCCTGGTAGTATTATGCTTACTCCGGGTTGTTAGTAAAGTTAGTTAGTAATAGGGATATGCATGAGATATCCTAGGAAGTGATAACACTTATCACTTTAGCTTTTTGTTAGGGTTTCGTGGGTATTTAAGAAACCTACGAGTTGGATGAATGTAACAAAAAAAAACTGATTGATCCATTAGAAAAACACGTTTATTATCAATAGAAGAGATCCATAGAGGATCATTGTGTTAGTAATTCTTTAACTATGTTGTTTATATTCCGCGTAAACAATAATTTCAATTGTTAGAGTCTCTCTTAGAGTTGCTTGTGATTACATAAGTGCTCTAAAACCTTAACAAGCGTAAAGATCTATCTAGGGTTGGACCTACACTAAGTATGTTAGTGATCAAGAGTTTTAGTGAAAGAAAGAAGGTTTAGAGAGAGAAAGAAAAGACTGAAAAATTTTATGCAAAGAGGAATCATTTTTCTGTTGGGAATGGAGCAGTATTTATAGGCAGGGAATCCCAACGGCTCTCTGGGGGCGGTCCCGACGGTCCCTTATATATAAGGCAACGGACAAAAGGCGTCAATTATGACAACTTGACCCTCCGTTCCCACAACTAACATAAATGTTTTCCATCAGCAGATACAATAGCTCCTGTCACAACAAGAGTTGGAACTATTATTCGGTCCTTTGTACAATGAATTTTTCAGTACAGGTACTTCTCGTGTCAACAAGTCTTCTTCTCCCATCGACAATTCTGCTCAACAAGATGCATAACCTACAATGAATATTCACCCTACAACAAAACCATCAACTCCTACAAATGTTCATGCTAAGGAAAACAACGATGATCAAGCAGAGGATTTACAAATTTTAACAAGATGAATTTACCTATTCTTTTTGTACCACCCAGGTACGAGAAAGTTGCTGAGTCTTCCTCACATAATATTGGTAATTCAAATTTTCCATACCTTCAATAAACCAAAGATTCTGAATACCAAATGAACAAAGTCACCGTTAAACTCAAAGTTCGTGGAAATCCATCCAAGCCAGTGCAAACAAGATGACAACTTGCAACCGATCCTGAAATGTGTATGTTCGCACTCACCGTGAGTACTGCTGAACCGAAAAACATTAAGGAGGCAATGGCTGATTTTTGCATGTGATGAAGCATATGCAAAGAGAGGCTCATCAGTTTGACAGATTCGTGTCTTGACAAACCTTGGCAAGCAGTAATCAAGCTTAAAGTGGCTATGAAGAACAAAAAAGATGACGACCAAATTGTTAATTCGCGATCAAATCACGACTTGTAGCTAAAGGTTAATGTCGGAGAGGGTATTGATTTCATAAGAATCATTTTTGGGGCTCATTGCTCGCTTGGAAGCTGTTCGGATTTTCATCGCATATGCTTCACACAAAGTCTTTTCAATTTATCAGATGGACGTGAAAACGGCATTTCTTAATGGTCTTCTGAAGAGGTAAGGTTTATGTTGTACATCGGATCGATTCATTGATCTGATCATTCAAGTCAAAGTTTACCTTCTAAGTGAAAGCTCTTATGGATTTAAAACAAAGCTTCCGAGAGCCTGGTATGATGAACTCTCCAATTTCTTGATGTCTAGAGGTTTTACTAAAGGTACCATTGACCCAAATCTATTTACGATAAGATACGGGGAGGATATTTTACTTGTGCAAATTTACGTTGACGACATCATTTTCGGGTCTACAAACCCTAAATTCTCTAAACGATTTGAAAAATTAATGCACAGTAGATTTGAGATGACCTTAATGGGGGAAATGAAATTCTTTTTAGGACTTCAGATCCACCAATCCCCACACGGTATCTTTATCAATCAGGCCAAGTACACTTTAGAAATACTTATAAAACACGGTATGGAAAAAGGACAAAGCATTGGTACACCAATAGCTACGAAACCTAAATTAGATGAAGACTTGAGTGGTACACTCGTAGACCAAATGACTATACGTAATAAAAATCGGGTCCACTCAGGTATCTGCATCTAGTAGATCCAGACATAGTGCTAGCAGTATGTATTGTGCAAGCTATCAAGCAAAGACCGACTGAAAAACACCCTCAAAGATGTTATAAGGATCTTGTCGACATTGAGGAGGTTACCATTATCATGGAGACTCTGGTATCCGAAGAATTTGGCTTTGAACTAAAAGCTTTCAGTTGATGTCCATGCGATGCATTGATACTCGCAAAAGGCATTCTGGAGAATACAATTCCTAGGTGACAAGTTAGTCAGTTGGATGTCAAAGAAGTAGGACTGTACTGCAATTTCATCAGCAGAGGCTGAGTACGTGGCATTATCTAGAGGTTATGCTCAAGTAATGTGGATAAGGACACAACTTAAGGATTATGGCTTCAACTACAACAAAATACCATTGTATTGCGACTCTCAGTCAGCCATAACAATCTCATGCACCCTTGCAACATTCCCGTACCAAAGCAAATCCATACTCGATATCATGTCATCTAAGGAAAGGCTTGAACACGGTATCAATTGTAATTTGTACTTTGTCAGAATGAATACCACGTTAGACTGATAGTTTATCTATAGCCTTACCCGAAGATAGTTTCAGTATCTTGTAAGAAGCATTGGTATGAGATGTTTGATCCACCAGAAACTGGAGGTTCTGACAAATTAATTTTCTTGATATTCCATCAAACATCAACATGTACATATTTTTGAAAAAAAAAGAAATATGAAAATATAAAATTTCAAAAAGAAAATACAAAATCAAAAAATCAGAAAATGTTTAACAAAACGAATATTCTCGACATGTCTCTTAGAATCGATAACATTTACGTACCTAGAAATGTCGATTAACATTGACACAGGTGTGTAAATAAAGTTCGAGCAGGAGTTTACAAAAATGCTTTAAAACATGTCTTTCTATTTTCTTTCTTGTAATGTAATCACTCTCAGATTGCAACTCGGACCCAAACGACAAAGGAGAGTGTACGTTTCAGTGCACTTATCTTTAGCGTTAGAAGAGAAGTCTTCTAACGTTTTGTTTTTCAAAATGTTGAACACAATTTTTCAAGAATTTCTCACTGACGATTCATAATCTTTCAAAATTGTGTGTTCAACACTCCATCCCTCATAAAGATTTACAAGACAATTCTTCTACAATTGGTGTCATTTTGAAAATGAGTCAATGTTTGAGGGGGAGGGGGAGTTTTTCCGGCAATAAAATATAGAAAAACTCAAAGTCTTCAATATTTTTGGATTACATCATCTCTCACGATATTGTTTATGATCAATAAACTTTATCAAAAATCTCTTAATAAAAACTCAGTAATAATGATGACTACTCAATAGATTCTATGTTATAAGATGATTAAGTGGTTGAGCATAATTTTTCAAGAATTCTTCAATGACAATTCATAATATTTCAAAATTGTGTGCTCAACAAAGCTAACCCTTCATTTTATATTCATTTACACTTGGAATCATTTTTTATTGGTGTCAAATTATCGTAAAATTGAGGGGAGCAAGTTAATGTCCATATATTTCATGCTGAAATATTTTTCCCACAGAATTTTCATGACAAATTTTAATCACAAGGTATTTTAAAAATTAAGTGAATTAGTATTTAAAATAAGGGGAGAAATGTAATTAAAATGTGATCTTGAAAACAATAAGTGATCTAAACGACTCAAAATGTGCTCTTCGGAAAAGGTTTTATGGTTCGATCTTATACCCAACAACATCTTAATTTCACGATGATTCTGAAGTCATAAGGTGGTTAGGTTAGGAATCAGTCCTATGATCCAACCAAAACCGGAGGGATCTACCCAAGGACAATCCATAGTTAGAAATAGCAGTCCTTAGGTAAGATTAGAGATGAATGAGTATAAAGGGAATTATGGCGATTAAGTTTGAGCTAAACTAGAACACAATCATAACAAGGTGTTAGTTTGATGTCTTCTGTAAGCATTGAAGGGTGTTTTTTGAAGAATGGAAAAAGATATGTTATGGATAAAGGGTGAAAGAAGAAGCCCTCCCTACACCTTAGGCATAAACCATGTCAATACATAATCTATCGGTTTTCATAAAAATGAATTCTGATATTGAAGACGACATCATAGACCCAGTGATGCAATGCACAACCCTTCCCAGCCATTCGGGTTTCTCTCAAAAGAAACTTGTCTCATTTGTCACGGAGATACACACGTTATCTATTGACATCTCACTCCGAGATTGTTGATATTGAATAGGTGGCAGTCTGCTCCAGCCTCCGATTACTAAAACCAAAATGCACTAATCGAGTCTAGAGCCAAGAGATCAACACATAAATCTCATTAGGACACATTTCATTACAAACACTTGTTGAACATCATTAAGTTCACAAGCTGTTAACAAGAATCCTACGCATTATCCTTGTAGTATTTCCAGAACATCCGAGTGATACTTAAGTATTCACTATTAAGATGGAAATCCTGCTTGAGCCAACATCAAACAAGCTCTCGATAAGTGACTTGTGTGATTCTATATGAATCAAACTTGTGTCAACTGGAAAGAAACGATGGTGCGATTCCGTGTGAATCAAACTTGTTCCAGTAAATGAATTGATGACTCAATCGGTAAGATAGTAACTAACCAATTCACTCATATCGTGCTGTCTGCTTTGAGACGTTCCGATATTGAGAACAAGATAGCATGGTGAATCTAATACATCTGTGTTGGAGGATCTTACGCTTAAAGCTGGAAATCCTGTCAAGGAGATTCTTCTAAATTGAATCTACCTGATCACAGGTTGGTCCTCACAGAACCAGAGGTTAATCCAACCAAATCCAGGCGAATGACAAAGCCATATTCATCCACAAGCTTTATTGCTGACTATTTTATTCCAGGATTCATATAAAGATGGAGATAGAGACACCTCATTCTAGCTAAGTCAGATTCATTACACATGCTCATGCTCAAACTACAAAGACATACTATAAGCATCAAGATTCAAGAATCAAGAAAGCTCAAGTATTAAAGACAAAGTCTTCCGTAAACTCTGATATCAATGATAACTCCTCAGAAACCAAGCTTCAAGGGAGATTATTAGAGAGCTTTTAATAAGATGTAAAGTATGAGCATGTTGGTCAAGACATAAGATCACAAGGTGGAAAAGACGACCAGGACAAACAAGGAAAAGATTTAGAGATCTTGAACTCAAAGACGAAGTCAAAAGACAATGACAAAGGCTAAAGATCAAAGATCACAAAGCATAAAGGAACAAGCCTACAACATGATAAAGACCAAAGACTCAAGAACTCAACAACAAAGCAATCTCAACAAGTCCAAGGAAGCCAGATTCAAGACCTCACCTCAAGAATTCGAAGACCACACATTAGGGGAGATTGTTAGCCTCAATTATGTCTGTGAACATATAAGCTCAGAATCTGCAGGAAGCCTCGCTTCGAGGAAGATTGTTGGCCTTAAGATAACGAGTTTAACATGAAAGCTTAGAATCTCTCAAAAACCAAGCTTAAGGGGAGATTGTTAGCCTCAAATTATATTATTAATCTCGGTCTTTATCTCATGTATGTTGTAATAGGTTAGAAGGGTAAACAGGCTAATGCACGTAATCTAATCTTGTACTAGTTTTGGACTAAGGTCCAAAGTAATCTCGAGCCTGGCCCATGATCAAACACCACATGGCCCAAAGAAAGCCTCATAGGCCGGCCCATGTAAGAAGTATAAATACCCCTCTCCAAGTATGGAGAAGGTGTTGGTTATCATTTGTTTCACACACATTTGTTTAGAATACAACCACTCTTTTTCTTCTCTCTTGTTTCTCTCTCTAACCTCTCTCTACTTTTCTTTATTTTATCTCATCTTATTTTCTTGATAATACCATAGAAGTGAAGTAATTCTTGGGTTACAACAATTAGGTGCTTTTTGTGTTGATGGTTTATGTTTTTCATGGTGTTCGTAGCTTAAAAACCGCACTTCATAGCTTGTTTTTAAGCAAAAAGCTTTGGCTTTTTCTTGGTTGGTGGTTTTTTGTGCAAAATCTTGAAACTTTCTCTTCTCTATAGTTTCTAACTTATTTGTACAAGTGGGTTATGGATTTTCATAGCTTATTTTGAGTTTTTATGGTTCGGATGATTTTTTTTACTCAAAATCTTGATTCAAAATTTTTCGTGTTAAAAATCATCAAGTTTGCATTTTTCGGGTCCTAATAGGCT
>BQNB010044610.1:4807-24533 GCA_026074375.1 Tanacetum coccineum
TAATGTGGTGTTATCGTCTACTTATGTAGGCAAGATCCTTGGAGCTGATCAACTCCTTGTGATATTGTGTTATCGGTACCAAGAGTCTGGAATTGGGTATTGGATCCTTTCCATGACTATTAGTGGATCGGGGGTAACGTTCCTACCCAGTTGTTGTAATGGATCGGGGGTAACGTTCCTACCCAGTATGTGGATTGCATGTTAGCATAAGTTCATATTTTGCATAATTGTCCTTTATTGTTTTGATAATCACAGTAATTCGGTTTTAAAGTTTTATTGTTGTCCTAAACCTATGTCTCTCACCAACCATGTGTTGACGTATTTTAGCATCATTTTCAGGTGAGCATATTGAGGTTAGGCAAAGTGGCTAGAGAGAGACTGCTAGGGTGCATGGGAGCATACTTCCCTATTTGTTTTATTTGCATGAACTTATGTTATTTGTTTTGAATTTTATTAGGAGCGTGGATTTATTATTCGTGTATTGGAGAGACCCACTTTCTTTAATACAAGAAGTTGTTTGTTTGGATTATCGATATTGTCATGACACATAGTGTCCCTTGACTCGTTTATGCATTTAGAAATTCTCTGTTTCGACACCATTGTGTTTTGATGATATCCATGACGTTACGCCTCGCGTTTCCGCCTTGGCGGGGTGTGACATTGGTCACCTCTCCAATTGGCTATGGAGGAAGTGATGTCGGTTTAGCTTGAATGAGGCCTTTATTTATAGTAGTCGAACCTGTTACGGCGCAACCAATTATGGTGTTACGTCGTAACCAACTTACACGACATTCCATATTTAAGCAGCTGTTACGGCGTATGGTGTTACGGCGTATGGTGTTACGCCGTAACTTTCGTATATTTTCTATATGTACGTGATCTTCATTCCTTATTTGTAGATCTTCGTGGTTACGGCGTAACTAGATAAGGTGTTACGCACGCCGTAACAATAACTTTGTCAAGATTTCCTTCCAAATATAGGGTTACGGCGTAACTAGATATGTCGTTACGTCGTAACATGCTTCCTTGATCTTCGTACTTGCTTAATTTATGTTACGATGTAACCATTTTTAGTGTTTCGCCGTAATATCCTTCAGAATTTACACTTTAAGTCATTTTTCTTTTGTTTCTTGTCACTTTTCACCTGAAAACTACAAATTAACAGAAAAAATATCTCGTTTTCAAGTGTTAGTGAGACATTTGCAGGTATTTTAGGGGGTATTTTGCCACCAAAAAGTATTAAATATTTGATGTTATCAAATATCCCCCCACTTGACTTCTGCTTGCCCTCAAGTAGAACCTGTTAAAACATTTTATAAAAAGATTTCTCGAGAATAACTTCAAGAAATGAATTTATAAAACTCTTATGCTAGAAAACATCAAAGCCGAACACCTCACGAAAAGGGGATAAAAAGTCACTCAGCTCTCCACTAGTCTAAGTGTTTTAGTTTCGGGGTGCTCGCTCAATTGCACAGTTATAGCATGTATTCTATCATAAGCTTGGAAAGTAAATCTGCACCAGTTAGAATTAGGGTCTAAATAATTCTCAAAGGCAACAAGGGTATTATGGTTTAAATGGTGATTAAGGGTTAGGATAGACATGGGATACATATTTAATAGTTGATAATGTAAAAACACAAAACAAATAGTCTCAAATAATCTAAGGTTGTCATAACTAGCTACTGTCCATCCATGGGTCCAAGAGTCAAAGTCTGAAAATCTGATCTTAAATAATGGACTACTAGCTCCATTCTTCATGAGTTTTGGTGTAATAATGGGCTACTAGCTCCATTTTACAGAGATGTTTTGGTGCAATTATGGGCTACTAGCTCCATTTTTTATTTTGCACCATCTTTACATTTTTAGCACATGGGTGGGTTTTTGTTTCACCCTATTTTCTTCATTTTCTTCATAATATGCAAATGTTACAGGAGTTTATATCTTTAATTATTGCCCCGCAACATTCGCTATTATACGTATAACACCTCGTGTTTTAGGACAATGTACGACGTTAATAAAGTCACTATTTATTTTTAGTATTGTACGCGTTTGTTTTTAATGGAAATCGTTAAGTTAAATCGCGTAAACTAAAAATGATCATTCAATGTAAACGGGCATTAAACAATTAAATGTTTACATCAAACAAGTGTTATATGATTATTTAGAGGATAATTAATAACTTTGTTCATCTTATTTTTATTGGCTACGTAAAATGCTTACGTTTCGCGATAAAACGCGTTTCGGCATTCCCGGAAGCACCAAAACCTAACTACGCTTAAACGAATACCCACGATTATACCCAATACACAAAATAATCAATATAACATCACATGGGAGCTTATGTGGCCGAAATTTTCAAGATAGGACCAAGAGTTATCAACTTGCCCTAAATATCTAGATATTATAAATATCTAGATATTATAGGGAACCATTTCACTTACACATGGGTTAGAAAGTAACCATGGTTAGGTTAATTAGATATTTTCACTATAAATACCAAGCATACATGAGTGAAGTTTCTTACATCTTTTTACTTAGTAAAATTTCACTTCTTTCTCTCCTTTTTCTCTCCAAACCCACGGCTCATTATAGCCACTTAAACAAATCATACAAAATTTTTCTACAATCCATACAAGCCTATACACATCAATCCTAAGACACACTAAGGTGTTTACAAGCATTGGTTCTTCATTTGCAAGGATTTAAGAAGAAAATGGAAGATTAGGGTTTCAAACCTAATCTAGGGTTTATAAGCTTGTAAGCTTTGGTTTTGAGTCTAAACACGGGTTTAGCACTTATTTCTCATCTCATACATCATCCCTAAGGTCTTCCTAATTCCTTCATACTTTTATTTATTATGATTTTATGTGTTATATGTTAATTATGGCTAAATCACCACTAAGGACTTTTTAATATGTAAAATGAGTTTTCACTTATGTTTATGAATTTATGCACTTATTCTTATGTCATATGGTTATATATATCATGGAAAAATGAATGTAAAAGTATGTTAACATATGGTTTAAGTATAAACATGTTTAAGTATAAATTAGGGTTTATAAAGTTAATGAAACAAGCTTTTTATAAATGAATACATTTGGATAATACAAGGGCTGTTTTAGTTCGAATTTCATACAGTGGGTTTGACCTCATATAAAAATAATACGCCTCATGACGATTCCAAAATGATAAGAAACTCGAAAAACCGATTTATAACGAAAAAGATACGTTAATTACGAGTTTACGACTATAAATACTTTTATAAAACTATTTTTATAAAAGTTACTATTCATTACAGAAACTAATATTTTTAAAACATCTAAAATATGATATAACTTTTAATTACGAGATCGTACTCGAAAGAATCGCTAAAAACGGAACTATAACGAATAAACTACGACGTTTACGATAATTAAAGTTTATAAAAGTAATTTTATAAACTATGAACAGTAAAAAGCACTATTCATCAGTGGGATTAACTTTATAAAATATAATACATCTTTTAATAACAAAGACGTACTCGAAGGAATCACTAAAATCGGGATTAAAACGAATAAGTTATTACGATTACAAGTTTACGCTAATTAAAACTGAAAACGATAAAATAGCTGTTGTGAACAGTAAAATTACTATTCATCGCAGAATCTTAAAAACTTGAAAATGTAATATATTGATCACTCGTCTTACTACGAAGACGTGGGCGTAAGAAACGCAAGCAACGGACTTAAAACGACCAAATTAGGTCATTTTTACGAAAAGTATATTTATAAACGTTTTCACTTTATAAATATTATTTTACTAAAACGATTAGTCGGTGATTATGCTATATAGAATATTATGTGGTTATCAAAGTGCTATAATACTAGGGAGTTTCATAATGAGGCCTCTTCGGATGGCGTATCGACGAGTTGTTGGATTTACGATTTAAAGTGTCCTAACTCCTCGTACGTCATGTCATGACCTCTTTAATTATGATAGCCCGAACGATAGTACGATGTAACAACTATAAGATTATATTCAATGTTATTAATTAAAGTACTCGGTACTTATACGACCTTAATTTAAATAGGTTGCATCTAAACGTTTTGCGTGACGTTTTATCTGTGATTATTTGGACTATCTGTACTCAAGGTGAGTTCATAGCCCCACTTTTACAGTTTTTACTGATTTACTATTATTCGGGGTGAGAACATGCTTTGTTTTATAAATTGGACGCAAGTGTTTAAAGTATATTGATTATGTGTTTGCCTAAGTAGCGATAACCTCTGAGCCCATTATCATGATACTGTCAATTGCATAGGTGTAGTTGTTTAATTGCATTATGTAAGCCGAATGTTGTAAATAGATTCTATTGGATTAACCTCCTGTTTGGCGTGATTAGCTAATACCGGAATCAAACGGTTGACCAGTGTCGGACTTAGCTGTGCGGGTTACACATCTGTACGGGCAAAATAAACTGCTAAAAATAGCAAATATAGGTTGAGCTTCAGTGTTCATGAGCTTTAGTCCAACAGTTAAATCTGGTTTGTGATTGTTGGCTTAATGTTGTAACATACACGGGTAAGTCTCTGCGGTCCTGCATAATTTAAATACTAAAAACTATGAATACACCAACATTTTTGTTGACGTTTTAAGCAATGTTTTCAGGAGGTCAATAGGCATGAGGTGCCAAGGATGCATTGGATTATGTATTTGGATTGCCAATGTTTAAGATTTTTGTCATCATGTTTTGTGAAATCTTTTTTATCTTTTGTAATTATTAAACAAAGAACATGTAAAGCTATTTGCTTGTTTTTTCTTGTATTTGTCTTTATTTAAATCCAAATGATCAATTTAAACGACTTTTGTGTCGTTCTTATATATATCTTGTGCTGTTGATCTTGAAGTAACACGCCCCGGATCCTTATTCCGCTGCGACCCATTTTGGGGGTGTTACAGATTGGTATCAAGAGCCAAGGTTATAGAGAACCAGGTCAAAATGTTTTTGCTGGACTATAACCGTTTTCAAACATTGCATACATACAAAAGGGTTTTTACGGGGTATTCATATACAAATTGTTGCATTAGTCGGTTAGGCTATATACATGCATAATTGATATACGTGTTTATAATATATTACGTATATAAAGATAATAGTCTTATATTAATATACTTATATAAGTCACTTTTGATTTTTCAGTTTCGAGCATGTCGGATTCGGAAGATTCTACAGTTACGTATACTGAGATACCCAGCCCTTATGAGGACCCATCAGACATGGGGTCACCAGGAGTCGAGGGACCTATTTTTCAGGATCCACCGTCTCCAGATTACGTGCCTGGCCCTGAGGAGCCAGAGCAGGCACCACCTTCACCTATCTATGTACCATTTGTTCCGGAGCCTGTTTACCCGGAGTTCTTACCAGTGGACGATGAGATATTCCCGGCTGAGGAGCAGCCAATGCCTGCTGCTGACTCACCTACTCATCAGTCACCAGGGTATATACCGGAGTCCGACCCTGAGGAGGACCCAGAGGAGGAGGATCCTGAGGAGGATCCAGCCGACTATCCTGCTGACAGAGGAGACGACAGGGATGATGAGGAGTCATCTGATGATGATGATGATGCAGAGGAGGAGGAGCACTTAGCTCCTGCCGACCCTGCAGCTGTTGCTTATTCAGCTGACCAGGACCCATACCTTGCTTATCGCGTCACGGCTAGGATGTCCATCCGACCCCATGCGCCGGCACCGTTCCTCTCCGAGGAAGTTGCTGAGAGATTGTTAGCCTTACCTACTCCACCACCATCACCTCTCTCTCCATACTCATCACCACTTCCTCAGATACCCTCTCCACCATTACCTATACCATCACAACCACCTAATAGCCCGTACATATTGTTGAGGATCTCTGGGATAACGATGCTGGGATTAGACAGAGAGATGCACTACCATCTCCTGTTCATGAGACTGAGATGCCTGAGATTTGTTTACCGCTTCGTAAGAGGCCGTGTCGTACTACTCCTGGTCCTGGATACGAGGTCGGGGAGAGTTCGACAGCTGGTGCTGCTAGGCAGGTTGGACCTACCACAGCTAGGGCAGACCTTTTAGATGGCATGATAGGTTTGTTGTCGATCCAGGAGCCTGAGACTAGGGAGTTAGGGCTATGGTAATTGAAGATACATGGAATGACATTGTAGGGAAGACATCAGGAGATTGCTACGACCCACCCTAGAGGGGGTCAATCAGAGAGTTATTGAGTTGGCTACTACTGTTGACCAGGAGGATGAGATCATATATTCCCAGCTGGATGATGCACGGTATGACCGAGCTCTACTTAGAGCCCGAGTCAACATGTTATACAGGGATAGGCCATTCCATAGACGCACTGCCATTCTGATGGAGGAGGAGGCCAGATTATCTCGTGCCGCTTGGGCACAGTCGATGGATGCTTGCAATCAGACACGTTCCGAGGGCATATCACTTCGGACTACGGTCATGGCTCAGCAGTCCGAGATCACTGAGTTATAGGCAGCAGACCGTAGGTCGGACAGTCGGTGATTTCAGATCTGCTGAAAGCAGACTATCGGAGACAGAGACAGTTAGTGGAGGCACTAAAGATAGTGAAGAGCCTCAAGACTCAGATGATCGAGCTTCAGAGACAGCAGGGACCTGCTAAGGATCCTGCAGAGCCAGAGCTACCAGAGGAGGCCAGTAGCAGTTCTTAGACTGGGTTATGATTGTAGCTACTGTACAGTCTGTTAAGTATTATGGGTTATTCCCAGCTAGCAGACTGTATAGATCTTTTGTTTTGTCTAGCTACTCTGTTTAGATCTTTTTGTTCATATATCGGCTACTTTGTACAGCCTACTAAGTATTACGAGTATATCTCGGCTAGTATGGCTTTAGGTTATTTTGTCTTGTAACCTAAGTGTTGTGATCGTTTGTATTTAAACCAACCATGTATTATTTTTCCAAGTTATATATGGAAAGGATGGATTATGTTTTATATGAAATCGAATTTATTGTGAATGAATGTCGATTTGTTAATTTCAATACTGTTGTGTATTTCACCATGTGTTGTGATCTCGTTTTATTTATTATGTATACATCGGGTTATGGTTAAGATTTTTGAAATCTAACGGGTATTATGTTTTCTTGTGATTTAAGAAAATGGCACCAAGAGGAAGGCCCACGAGGTTAAACCTAGGTACAACTCCCCCACCAGTCGCAGACCCTACTACCACCACTTTCGCGTCTCCAGTGCCAAACTTCAGGACTGATCGAGGAGGGTGTCACTGCTGTGTTGGCAGCACGTGCTACGACCCGAAATGGCGATGATAGCCATACCTCGGGAACAGGTGTGAGAAGGAATGAACGCGCTGTTCGGGAGTGCACCTATCAAGACTTCATGAAATGTCAACCCTTATTCTTCAGGGGCACAGAAGGAGTGGTCGACTTGACCCAGTGGTTTGAGAGGATGGAAACCGTGTTTCGCTAGTAAACTGCACCGTGGAGAATCATGTGAAGTTGCCACTTGAACTTCTTATGTGGAATTGCTCTAACATGGAGGAACTCACATGCTAGGAACAGTGTTAATGATGTTGCGTATGCAATGACGTGGACTGACTTGAAGAAGAAGATGACAACTAAATATTGTCCGAGGAATGAAATCAAGAAGATTGAGGCAGAATTGTGGAACCTAAAAGTAAAAGGCACCGATGTGGTAGCTTACAACCAACGTTTCCAGGAGCTAGCATTGCTGTGTGACAGGATGTTCCCTGAAGAGACTGACAAAATTGAAAGGTATGTCGGTGGGATGCCCGACCTGATTTACTCAAGTGTTGTGGCATCGAAGCCAAAAACCATGCAGGAGGCTATTGAGATGGCGACTGAATTGATGGATAGGAGAAATAACACTTTTGCTGAGAGACAGGCAGAAAACAAGAGGAAGTTTGAAGACACTCCTCGAAATAACCAAACCACACCAAACAAAAAGGCAGAACACAGGCAGGGCTTATGCTGCCGGGAACGGTGACAAGAAATCGTATGAAGGGACTAAACCTCTATGTCCCAAGTGTAACTTCAACCATTACGGTCCTTGTATACCATACATGCTCTAACTGACAAGAAGATTTGGCCACCTGGCCAGGACTGAGGAGCCGGCCTGCAATTGCAAATAACAACAATAACCGTAACAACAACAACCCGAGAGCCCAAGGGGCAAATACCAATGCCATCGTTTGCTTTGAGTGTGGGGCTCCTAGGGTCAATTAAAGAAGGGAAAGCCCCCAGTGGAAGAACAAGAACCAGGGAAATGGCAACGCTGTAGCCAGGGCTTATGCAGTGGGAGTTGCAGGGCAAAACCCAGACAACAACGTTGTGACGGGTACGTTTCTCCTAAACAACCGTTGTGCTTCCATTTTATTTGATACTGGTGCAGATAGAAGTTTCGTGTCTACTCAATTTAGTACTTTGATTAATATAGCCCCCACTACATTAGATCATGGTTATAATGTTGAATTAGCTGATGGTAGAATAATTTGGGTAAATACGGTATTACTGGGTTGCACGTTAAATTTTCTGAACCATCCGTTTCACGTCGACCTAATGCCTGTAGAAATGGGTACTTATGACGTCATAATTGGCATGGACTGGTTGACAAAATACCAAGCCATTATTGACTGTGCTAAGAAGATCGTTCGTATTCCCTTTGGGAGCGAAATCTTAATTTTTCATGGAGACGGAAGTAGAAATAAACGCGGGACTCGATTAAACATCATCTCGTGCACCAAGACCCAGAAGTATCTGCTACAAGGATGTCACGTCTTTTTGGCACATATTACCATCAAGGAGACTGGAGACAAGTCAAAGAAGAAGCAACTGCAAGATGTACCGATCGTCAAAAATTTTCCCGAAGTATTTCCCGAGGACTTGCCAGGTCTTCCACATACCAGACAAGTGGAATTTCACATCGATCTAGTACCTGGTGCTGCACCTGTAGCACGGGCACCTTATCGATTGGCCCCATCAGAAATGAAAGAATTGGCGGATCAACTACAAGAGCTTTCCGACAAAGGCTTTATAAGACCTAGTTCGTCACCATGGGGAGCTCCAGTTCTATTCGTCAAGAAGAAAGATGGATCGAGGTACGGAGTGCATAGACTCTTCGAGAACTAAACAAAATAACGGTGAAGAACGTTATCGCTACCAGAATTGATGAATTTTTTGACCAACTTCAAGGATCGAGTGTCTACTCGAAGGATCGACCTAAGGTCAGGTCTAATCTCAATTGTGGGTTCGAGAGAAGACATCTCGAAGATGCCTTCAGAACTCGATATGGACATTTTGAATGCCAAGTTATGCCTTTTGGTTGACCAACGCACCTGCTTGTGTTTTAAGGACCTCATGAACCGAGTGTGTATCCTTTATGGACAAATTCAGTTTTTTGTATTTATTGATTATTTGACTTTCCAGAATCAAGAAAAGAGCACGTATGAACATCTGAAGTTAATATTGGAGTTGTTAAAGATAAGAAGGAGTTGTATACAAAATTTTACAAGTGTGAATTTTCGATTCCCAAGGTACAGTTCCTCGGTCATGTGATTGATAATAAAGGCATTCATATGGATCCAGCCAAGATCGAATCCGTTAAAGATTGGGCATCTCCTAAGACACCAACGGAGATTCGTCAGTTTTTAGGTCTTGCTGGGTATTATCGACGATTCATTGAAAGGGTTTTCAAAGTCGCCAAACAATGTCAAGCTCACTTAAAAGTTGGTCAAGATTGTGTGGGGTGTCAAACCATGTTTGCAGCGTTCCAGTTATAGAAGCAGAAGCTTGTGTAGTGCCACCAATTCTGGCTTTACCGATGGAAGTGAAGATTTTTTTCGTATTTACTGCGATGCTTCGATCATGGGTTTGGGCGCTGTGCGTTGATGCTAACGGGAAAGGTTATTTCTTATTGCATCATGAAGTAAAGATCCATGAGAAGAACTATAACTACTAAGTATCTGGAACTTGGAAGCATAGTGTTCGCTCTGAAGATTTGGAGGCACTATCTTGTATTGGTACAAAGTGTACGGTGTACACTGATCAATAAGAGTTTACAGCATAATTCTTAATCAGAAGAATTAACATGAGATAACGGATGGTTAGAGGTTGTTAGTGATTACGATGCGATATTCGTTATCACCCAGGGGAAGGCAATTGTCGTTGCTGATGCTTGTGGGAAAAGAACGGGAACCACGTTAGAGTTCGAGCTTTAGTAATGATATTAGCTTGGATCTTTCCTAGAATCTGAATGCTCCAGACTGAAGCACGGAAACTAGGAGAACATCAAACGAATGAGGATATTGGAGGTTTGCTGATTGAAAAATGCTAAATTTCTAGAGGCACTTAGAACGGAAAATGTTGGACCTCGTACGGATGGATACTTATGCCTATTGGCAAGGAGTTGGTTACCTTGTTATGACGATTTGCGGACTGTGATCATGCACGAGTCCCACAAATCGAAGTATTCTATCCATCCAGGTTCCGAGAAAATGTATCAAGATGTAAAGAAGCTATATTGGTGGCCCAATATGAAAGCTGATATCGCCACCTATGTTAGCAAGTGCTTGAACTGTGCTAAGGTCAAGGCTGCCAGAACCATCAGAGACAATTGGGTTTGTTGGTACAACCCGAGATACCTCAATGGAAGTGGGACAATATCACGATGGATTTTGTCACAAAGCTTCCTAAGTCATCACAAGGGTATGACACCATTTGGGTAATCGTTGACCCGTCTTTAAAAAGTCCCGCATTTATTTATACCCCATGAAAGAATTGACCCTCTGACAGAAACTAGCTGAGAATGATACCTTAAGGAAGTATAACAAGGCATGGAATTACCGGTCTCGATTATTTGTGGATCGTGACCTTAGGTTTGCATCAATTTCTAGGAGGTCACTTCAGATGCTTTGGGTACAAGTTTAGAGATGAGACGGCATACATCCGCAAACTGACGGTCAAAGCGAAGAAACCATTCCAAACACTCGAAGATATGCTTTCGTGCTTGTGTGGTCGACTTTGGAAATGGTTGGGTTTAAACATTTGCATTCGTCGAGTTTTCATATCAATAACTTTATCATGCTGCATTAAGGCTGCACCCTTTGAGGCACTTTACGGTTGAAAATGTAGTTCGCCTGTTTGGTGGGCTGAGGTTGGAGTAGTTCAACTCACCGGCCAGAGATAGCACAAGAGACGACTGAGAAAATATTCAAGTTTAAGCAAAGGATGCAAGCCGCTCGTGTAGGCAAAAAGAGCTACGCTGATTTGAATGCGTAAGCGATGGTGTTTGAGGTGGAGATAAAGTGAATGATCAAGGTTTAGCATTGGAAGGGGTTGTACGTTTTGGGCAAAAGAGGGAAATTAAATTCCCAGGTTTGTGGACTTTCAAGGTAATAAACGGGTTGGAGACGTTGCTAACAGATCGAGCTTCCTGAGGGAAGCTAAGAGAGTTAATATATACATTTTCACAATGGTCCAACTTAAAGAAGTGTCATGCCGACGAACCCTTAGTCGTTCCGTTGGATGGACTTCATTTTGATGACAAGCTTCAGTTTGTCGAGGAACCTATAGAGATCACAGATCGTGAAGTTAAACGGTTGAAGCGAAGCCGTATCCCATTAGTCAAGGTTCGATGGAACTCCAAGAGAGGTCCTGAGTTTACATGGGAACGCGAAGATCAATTCCGGAAGAAATACCCACATCTGTTCTCAAAGACCGGGCCGTCGTCAAGTGCTGCGTCTTAAGCCTTGAGGACAAGGCTCAGCTAACCGGGGGAGACTATAACACCTCGTGTTTTAGGTCATTGTATGACATTATTTAATCCACTAATTATTTTTAGGGTTTTACGCGTTTGCTTTTAAATCATAATCGTTAAGCTAAATCGCGTAAACTGAAAATGATCATACAATGTAAACGGGCATTAAACAATTAAATGTTTACATCAAGCAAGTGTTATATGATTATTATAAGGATAATTAATAACTTTGTTCATCTTATTTTTATTGGCTACGTAAAATGCTTACGTTTCGCGATAAAACGCGTTTCGGCATTCCCGGAAGCACCAAAACCTAACTACGCTTAAACGAATACCCACGATTATACCCAATACACAAATTAATCAAAATAACATCACATATATGTATATGTGCCGAAATTTTGATGATAGGACCAAGAATTAACAACTTGTCCATAATATCTAGATATTAAGAAAGATCTAGGGAACCATCTCTTACACCATGAACCACTTGGCAAATTAACCTTGTGCAAGGGTTAGAAAGTAACCATGGTTAGGTTAGTTAGATATTTTGACTATAAATAGCATGCATGCATAAGAAAGTTTACTTACACTTTTACTTAAGAAAAATTCATTTTCTTCTCTCTTTTCCTAGTCCAAAACCCACGGCCAAAATAAGCCATCTAAGCAAATCATACAAAACTTTTATACAATCCATACAACCCTTTACACATCAATCCTAAGGCATACTAAGGTGTTTTCAAGCATTGGTTCATCATTTGCAAGGATTAAGGAAGAAAAGGGAAGATTAGGGTTTCAAACCTAATCTTGGGTTTATAAGCTTGTAAGCTTTGGTTTTGAGTCTAAACACGGGTTTAGCACTTATTTCTCATCTCATACATTATCACTAAGGTCTTCCTAATTCCTTCATACTTTTATTTCTTATGATTTTATGTGTTATATGTTAAATATAAAAAGAGTACAAGCTGGAATTGAAAGGATAACAAATGAGAAATAACTTAGGACATTTTAAAGTTACATTACACTAAGAATTACACTAGATTAAAAAACTAAAAACTAAAAACTATCTTTCTATGTGACTTGGTCTTCATATTTATAGCCCTCAAAGGTCATTGCTTTGTGCTTCTTTGTGTTTCTTTTTTTTTTGGTAAAAGGGAAAGCATCCCCGGTAAAATAATCTTTGTGTTTCTTTGGTGAGAGGAAAACCAAGAAGTGATCCCAGCCATTAAACCAACTTGTGCTTCCCAAAATTTTTGATCCGAGCCCTTCATTTGTGTTATGGTGCCCACGGATTTCCAAGGTGGCAATACATCATGTGATGGGGGTTAGTGGAGATAGGGAGATGGGAAGATCCCTTGTGTAAATGGTGTGCAGGGTAAAAGAGATGGAAGATGACCCGTGAATTTTAATGGGGTTTAGTGTTTGGGCGGGAAAAATGGGTAGTTAATTAGGGTTCATGGGTTTTTAATTTGGGGGTGCAGGGTAATGTTTGGGGATAGGGCAACTTTGGCCCCTCATTGTTATATAAGGTTTTGCAAGAAAGGTCCTTTTGTGGTACAAGTTTAGGGACTTGGCAGTTTAGTCCCTAAACGTGTATTGGGTGTTTGCAACCATGGTCCTTTGTTAATATAACTTGAGGGGTTTGGCAGTTTTGCCCCCTCAAGTTATATTTTACTAGAATTGCAAATTCAGTCCTTGTATTTTATCACCATGCTACATAACTTAAAAAACTTGGCACTTTTGGTCCCTCAAGTTACATTTTCCTAATTTAGCTTCACGGGGTTGACTTTCTGTTGACTTTGACTTTGACTGTTTGACTTTTTGGCTTGATTGATTCTTTGGCTTCGATTTGGCCTCGTCTTTTCACACCTTTCTATTCTGTGCTTAGTTTTGTCGTTTTGGCTTTGTTTTTCATCCTCTATTGTGATATCCGTTTCCTGCACAACACAAATGCAAAACAAACATATATTTGACAGTTTTTGTCTGTTTTTGGTCATTTTAGTCCGTTTTTAATGGAAAAGGTATGTGTAATTAAGCACATACCAGTGATTATGCTATATAGAATATTATGTGGTTATCAAAGTACTATAATACTAGGGAGTTTCATAATGAGGCCTCTTCGGATGGCGTATCGACGAGTTGTTGGATTTACGATTTAAAGTGTCCTAACTCCTCGTACGTCATGTCATGACCTTTTTAATTATGATAGCCCGAACGATAGTACGATGTAACAACTATAAGATTATATTCAATGTTATTAATTAAAGTACTCAGTACTTATACGACCTTAATTTAAATAGGTTGCATCTATCGTCTTGCGTGACGTTTTATCTGTGATTATTTGGACTATCTGTACTCAAGGTGAGTTCATAGCCCCACTTTTCAGTTTTACTGATTTACTATTATTTGGGGTGAAGACATGCTTTGTTTTATAAATTGGACGCAAGTGTTTTAAATATATTGATTATATGTTTGCCTAAGTAGCGATAACCCTCCTGAGCCCATTATCATGAACTGTCAATTGCATAGATGTAGTTGTTAATTGCATTATGTGAGCGCGAATGTTATAAATAGATCTATTGGGATTAACCTCCCCGTTTGGGTGATTAGCTATCACGGGGAACGAACGTTGACCATGTCGGACTTGGATGTTGCGGGTTACAACATCTGTACGGGCAAAATAACTGCTAAAATAGCAAATATAGGTTGAGCTTCGGTGTCATGAGCTTAGTGCAACAGTAATCTGGTTTTGTGATTGTTGGCATATGTTGTAACATCACGGGAAAGTCTTGCGGTCCTGCATAATTTAAATACATAAACCTATGAATTCACCAACATTTTTGTTGACGTTTTAAGCAATGTTTTCAGGAGGTCAATAGGCATGAGGTGCCAAGGATGCATTGGATTATGTATTTGGATTGCACTGTTAAAGATTTATGTGCATCATGTTTTGGGAAATCTATGTTATCTTTTGTAATATTAAACAAAGAACAAGTAAAGCTATAAGCTTTTGTAATATGTCTTTTATTTAAATCCAATGTATCAATTTAAATGACTTTTGTGTCGTTCTTATATATATCTTGTGCTGTTGATCTTAAAGTAACACGCCCCGGATCCTTATTCCGCTGCGACCCATTTTGGGGGTGTTACATCGACAATAGCAACTTATGCGGAAACAATCTCATAATCGGGTCTAGCATACCATAAAATCATATGTGTTCGATTTATAAAACAAACATGTATCCTCCTCGCGGGTTTAAAAACATTTAAAAGAATTTAATGCGAGGCTGTGAACTCACCTTAAGCAAATGATCCAAATCAATCAATCAATCAACAAGCGCAATAAACTTCACGTCTCAACCGCAACCTATATAGTACATATATAGCAGCACGTGACTAAAAGTATAACATATCATATATTGCATACTTGCATACATACATACATGTATGTATATATATATATATATATATATATATATATATATATAGAGTCGGGGTAAAATAAAAAAGATTTTATAATAAAAAGGATAAGATGACATGCCAGGCTGCCACGTGTCCCAAAATACTCCCGCCCCTAATTTATACGATCAAGGGTATTATCGACTTTTGTCACCAACCCTATATAATGTTTAATTTTTTCTTTTTCTTTCCTCACGTCGATTACATTTCTTCCGGTCGATCATCTTCTCCACCATACATCATCATCAACACCAACATTCAACATCATCGATTCACCACCATCATACATCTCCACCATTCATCATACATCTCCACCATTCACCAGCGATTCGATCAATACTATTGATTGATTTTTGATACGCCGATTGATCGTTCATCATCATCGAATAACGAATGTTCGTCATCAATTAAAAACGAGTTTTCATCATCAACAACTAGTTCAACATCAATAATAATGATAGTAAGATCTTAATTTCTGTTTTTTTTGTTAATTTTTTTTTATATGTGATGCAATGATTTTACACTGTGATGCAGTAAGATTATCAGTATCTAATTGATATATATATTAAGAATAATTTTTTAGTATCTAATTTAAATATAATCAGATGTGGTAGTATAAAAAATAGTTGATTCTATAAGCTCATCACCCATATTAAGTGCTTGGATATGGAGTTTGCACAAGGCTTATCAATTTTCAAGGTAAAATGTGTGTTATAAGAAAGATGATTGTAATGTGCTTATTGAAAAGGAATAAGTTGTTTTATTAGCAAAGATTAGAAAGATACATGATTTCAGCACATTCATATAAGTTGAATAGAGTTGAGATAAGTTGAAAATAAATAAGTTGTTTTGTTAGTGTATTTAGAACATTCGTTCAGCATATGTTTAAAAAAAGTAGATGAAAAGCGTGTATATAAAGCTTGCACATCAGATGTTTGATAAAATGTCTACATGATATTTTATAACTGTAATGCGCTAGGATCGTACTTTGATGCACTAATTATGTATTGTGATGGACCACTTGTTTATACACCTTGTGATGAACTTGTTGCTAAAGTGTGATTCATAAGTCTATTTGAAGTGTGTAAGTAAATTCATTTATGAGTCCTTTTATTAGCAGTTCAAGGAAGCATCTCTGATTCATTTATACGGAAAGACATGTTATCATCGTTGAGGAATAGAACAGAGGGCTACACAAGTTCTATCCGCGTATCTGACAGGGTGTCCACAACTCTTATGAGCCATACGAAGGCCATAAATGCAATTGAATGATCAAAAAATCATCGTAAGTATTGTCTTTTTTACTAATTAACTTTGTTATACTTTCTCCATTTGGTGCCCCAATGTTGCATGCAGTTTATAATTACCATCGTCTTCTTTTATTCAAGGAAATCAATAGGTGTTTGCATACTTAATCTTGTTAATTTATACATCTCCATAGTATGTGATATCTGCACTGTAGCACGACCTATAGCGTAATTTGGTTATTCCCTATACATCTTAAAGAATAGCAATTTTGTAATATTTTTAACACTCTTTTTCATGAACAGCAATGGGCCCACCTGAACCTTCTTCTTCTGGCCGTAACAGGAGCAAAAGGTCAGCACAGCAAAACCAAATAGGCGCGGAGCCACATGATGCATCTAACTCGCAAAATGTAAGGAGGCGACTTTTAACTGACTATGTAAACATCGCTGGTGCGAAAGCTGAAACAGTTGAACAGTGCCTCTCCACTAAAGATGGGCAGACCAGGTTTATTCACAGTCAAGGTGAGTATTGTTTCTCTTCTTTTATGTAATATGCCATGTTGAATTCTACCAATTCTCTTTCCACTTTCTTATCTGTTTAGTAGTTTTTTAGTAGGCCTCCATACCACATAACGCAATAAACTAAAAAAAGGCCTACTAAACAAATATAAAACAAAAAAAGATACGTGAAAACGAGCTCTCTACCAACAATGCGCAGACTAAACGCTTACACAAACAACCCGCCAAGTATCGCGAGTCTTAGAGCCTTGTTAAATATATAGGGTAACTATTTTACTAATGGTAGTTACCTTTTAATTTCAAGATATGTAACATATAAGATCTGTTATGTTTTTAAGAACTATTTGTATAGGTTAAAGGGTGTTTGGGATAACACTAGCCGGGTTAGGATTAGTTTATTAGCAACCTTCTTTCTTGGTTGCATAGGTGTTTGGTGCTGCATTAGATCTTATTTTAGGAGTGGTTCATTAGCTACTGGTATCTCAGTTCTTTGGGTTTCTAGGTATTCTAAGGTTGTTCAGTATTTGAATCTTTGTTCAGGTTCTATTGGGTACATTTTAGTTCTTACCATTTTGTATATGGGTCATAATAAGGATTCTTGGTCAGGTTTTTGGGAGTGTAATCAAATATATTGGGTACATTTCAGTTCTTACCTAAAGCTGATGTATCTGAACCAAATGTTAATGGACATGCTAAACCAGAGGTCGTTGTAGATGCTGCATCACAAGATGTATGTCTTGATGATCGTGTTGATACTTTAATTATATGGAAATTTTGAAGCTTGCTAACATAATCTGAACTCCCAAAGCTCGTCCTACTGCACTAAAATCTAGAGTAAGAGTAATTTTATGTTTCTATACAGGGTAGTTGTTAGGATTAATGTTTTCTTAACTTAGTACCGACAGTACAAATAGTTAGTACTGACAGTTATACTTAGTACCGACAGTACAAAGTATTAAGTACTGTTAGTTAGTTAGTACCGTTAGTAGAAAGTTAGTTGGTACCGTTGAGAAGATATTTAAAAGATATTTATGAGATATTTTAGAAAAAGATATGTAAGCCTATTAGGGTTATCCTTAATCTCATGGATTCAATATACAAGGGCTGGACTGTACGTAGGCCCTCTCAGGGGGTTTCCGGTGTTTCAAAATAGGCCCCCCCTTCTATCTATTTCTTCAAGTGGAAGCGGCTGCTAATCAGCTGGGGAAGGCCAGCTACTCCAACCGGACGGACACCATGCCGCATCATCTACGACCTATGTCTAGTTCAGCTACTTGACCATCCAAGTTCAACAACCAGAACAAGCTCTAACACAACTTCCAGGGCCCACTTTACCTTCAAGAACCGACAAAGTTCATCAACACCCAATTCTAGTTCTACCGTTGGTTCATCTAAGCCCACATATCTAGTTAGATCTTCAGGCTCCCCTCCCCCCACCCCCCCCCTCTCCTCCCCCCCTCTCCCCCCCTAACACCCCCCCCCCCCCCTTCCCTCCCCCACCCCCTTCCTCCCCTCCCTCTCTCATGCCCCCCACCCCCCCCCCCTACCCTCCCCCTTACCCCCTCCCACCAATTCGAGATTCTGTCACCATGTCACCAAAATACTGAAACCACCATGCAATCATAAAATCATGTTTAACAAAATAGTAAGCAACAAAAGATTTAATGTAAACATAACTTTCCTTAACATTTTTCTACGAATAATAGGAAGGTGTGTACTTCAACATTTCTTTCCCTGGTTATCCTCCAACTGATTCTCTGTATTATCAAACCTTCCATTTAATATTGTGTCTTGAAGGTGGTCAAGTGAGCATCGTGCAGGATCTGTAATAAACAAAATAACACTACTTAGTAAATTGTATGATCTTAATGGACATATAAAAAAGATGTAGTGTGTCTTATTTGATAAATATTATAATTATTGCCTGAATTCTATTTAGTATATAAGTTTTAAAGAACCAAAATTAGTACTATAATCCTAACACTGATACCATGTCTTAGTTTAGTTTGTAGTCTTAATCGAGTCGACTGGAACTTTAGGAAGATAAGAGACATAAAAAATGAATCTATTTGTGTTTGGAGGGAGGTATTATTCATGCGGTTACGCCAATATGATATGCAATACTAAATTTCTCATAATGAGGGTGAGTTGCATTTGTTCAAGCGAATAACCTATTAGTTTATTTGGTGGGCTGATGATGTTGTAAAAAATTTGATAAACTCATTCTTAATTCCTTATAAGCTAACGCACCTCAACTTATAAGCTTAGATGAGCAATACTCATATGGCTAATTACAGGATACCTCGTTTGTAAGTTACGAATATGTTAGTGGTATGCTTTGGGACTTTTGTTTGTTACCAACAGATAATAGGAGTGTTTGGCTATTGTTAAAGCAGTGACCAAACACCATTTCTGCTGCAACAGGGGTGTTTGGATACTGTTTTAGCAGCATCCAAACACCATTTCTGCTGTAACAGGGTTGTTTGGATATTGTTTTAGCAGCAGCCAAACACCATTTCTGGTGCAACAGGGGTGTTTGGATACTCTTTTAGCAGTAGCCAAACACACCTGTTGCAGCAGAAATGGTGTTTTACTAATATGAATTGAAGACAAAAACCAAAGGGTCGTTTTGGAATTACCTTATTTATGTCGGTTGTCTGTAGCGCTACTCCACGAATGAAAATAATTGCATGGTTTTGGTTTTCTAGTTTCCCTTCAA